>CAUYUJ010014786.1:307440-377031 GCA_963575745.1 Prorocentrum cordatum
ATATAGGGATTGGGGGGGAAGACAAAAACACAGAAAAGATTGGAAAATATCTGGAATCCTTTTATTTGTGTGTATTTATTTGTGTGTCCTGGGGCCCCTTTAGTAGATTTGGAGGCCCTGAGCGCCTGGGCTCCCTCCTCCTCCCTCCTCCTCCCTCCTCCCTCCTCTTCCCTCCTCCTCCCTCCTCCTCCCTCCTCTTCCCTCCTCCCTCCTCATACCTCCTCCTCCCTCCTCCCTCCTCCTCCCTCCTCCTCCCTCCTCCTCCTCCTCCTCCTCCCTCCCTCCTCCTCCCTCCTCCTCCTCCTCCTCCATCCTCCTCCTCCTCCCTCCTCCTCCTTCCTCCTCTTTCCCTCCTCCTCCTCCTCCCTCCTCCCTCCTCCCTCCTCCTCCCCCTCCTCCCCCTCCTCCCCCTCCCCCCCCTCCTCCTCCTCCAGCGCAGATTTGAGGTTTGTCGTCGTCGTCGTCGGTTGTTGTCGCTCGAGCGGTCGTCGTCGGGGCAAAACGGCGCCGGCTCGAGCCACAACGGCTCCAGAGTCGAGCTCCCCCATGCTCCCGGATGCCCAGCGGAGGGCAACGAACTCACAGCAGACACCTTCCCCGTCTGATTCGATCCCTCCTGCGCGACGTGTTATGCCCACGTTTTGTTTACCCCCACCGCCGCACGGATCGGAGACCAGAAATCAGGAGGAGAAAAAACACCCAGACACAAGTAATCGTCGATTCCCAGAGAAGATGGGAAAATATGGGCAGTGGGGGGGAAGACAAAAGCCTAGAACATATGGGAAAATATGGGGCATATTTTTTTATTTGTGTGCATTCATTTGTATGTCCTTGTGCCCCTTCAAGAGAGCAGTCCGCGAGGCGGTCCGCAGGCCGTCCGCCGCAGCAGCGCCGCCCGCGGCCCCCCGGGGGCCCTCCTCCCCGCCCCGGGCCCAGGGCTTGCCCACAGCACGTCGCAGTCCGCCCCAGGTCGAGGTGCTGACGCGGCAGCACCGGGAGGGTGAGACAGAGGAGGGAAGGAAGCGCACATCGGGGGCGGAAAAGAGGGGGGTGATGACCAGGGGGGGGGGTGGATATCATGGCGGGGGCCATGATATTTTCCCAGATTTCACGGCGCCTCTGCTTATTTCATGACGTCCCTGGCCCCCCCGCTGGGCCGCGCACATGCCGCCGGTCATGATTTGCACCCCCCCCTCTTGGGCACCCCCCTCTTGGCCGCTCCCGAAACACACAGACACAATTGATCGTCGACCCCCCAGAAAATATGGGGGGACATGGGAAGTGGGGGGGGGGGAAGACGAAAGCCTAGAAAATACATGGGATGGTGTGGGGGATCCTATGAGTTGTGTCCATCTATTTTTTTGTGTCTCAGGGCCCCTTCAGAGGTGGGGCGGGAAGGGATTGGGGGGGAGCCGCTCGCCCGCGCACGGGAACGAGCAAGGAGCTGTACTTCAGAACTCTGCCCTGGCCAGTCGCGGTCGGTCGGCCGGTCGGCTGGTCGGTCGGTCGGTCGTCGACGGTCGTCGACGGTCGTCGTCGTCGTCGTCGTCGTCGTCGTCGTCGTCGTGGTTGGTCGGCCGGCCGGTCGGTCGTCAGCGTCGTCGTGGGTCGGTCGTTCGGTCGGCGGCGCAGTGCCGTCGGTCGTCGTCGTCGGTCGGCTGGGCGGTCGATCGGTCGGGCGCGCTCGCTCGGTCGGTGGGCGAGTCGGCGGGCCGGTCGGTCGGTCGGTCGGTCGGGCGGTCTTCTTCGTCCTGGCTCGTTCCTGGTCGTCGGTCGAGCGTCGTCGCTAGGTCGGCCGCGCCCTCGGTTTGTCGTCGTCGGTCCTCGTCGGTCGTCGTCGTGGGCGTCCTGGTTCGGTCGGTCGTCGTCGGTCGGTCGGTCGTCGTTGTCGTCGTCGTAGTCGTCGTCGGTCGTTGTTGTCATCCTTCGGTCGGCCGGTCGGCCGGCCCGTCGGCCAGTCGGTCGCTGTTGTGTGTCGGTCTGTCGGTTTGGATGAATCGCTGGCGTCGTGGATTAATGGCTGGCATCTTTGGAAGGAACTGTATCAACGTGTTTTGTTTCACAATGCAATGGGGCATCTCGAGTACTTCGTTAGTTTCCGTCCTTCCCGGGGGAGAGAAATTGGGGAGGGGGGACAGCCAATCATCTCACACGCCTTCCGAGCCCTGGCAAGCGGAGGTCGGCAGATTTATCAGGGTGGCTCGTGTCCTGAGGAATCCGCCGTTGCGACGTCTGAGGACAGCCATGGGAGGTTAACCAAGTAGGTCCCCCTTGATGCGTTGGTTCCTGTGGCCAGTACTTTATTGTTGCGTGTTTCTCTTCGTTCTGCATAGCGCCTGGCTGTATCCATGCGTTGCCCTGAACATTTACGGCATGTTTTTTGTGTTGTATAACTCGGACCCGACTGCAGCCGCAATTCGACCATGCTGCGGCGCGCTCAGGTCATTTGTCCGTCTGTTTTCCGCGATCCGATCGCCAGGCACAGACGGTGCAGAGTTGAGCGAAAAAGATCGTCGCGATGTTGAGAGAATGATCAGAGCAACGTTATGCAGAGTCGCTGTCCCAAAGTTGCATGCGGGAGAGCCGAGAAAGAATGCCCCATTCAGTTCTGCAATGCGGGAGAACGGCGAGAAGATTGAGGGAGCGTGTGAAGTGTGGACTCTGACGGGCGCAGTTCTCAACATGGAGCAAAGGCCGTCTAGATGGATCTTGAGGCCTTCTTGGGACGGCACTCTTGGAGTTAAATGAACACACACATGCGCACACACACATACACATATATATATTTATACACATACATATATATATATATACACATGCACACATAACGGCGCACCAGGCCCGGAGGCCGAGGGCCGGAACCTCGACTGCAAATGTGGGTCCTGGGGCCCGGGCCCGCCTCTGGGAGGCCTAAAATCGCACCGGGGAGCCCTCAGACAGCAATCCCGGCGGCCGCAGACGGTCTCAAGACACCCCCAAGACGCCGTCCAGGGGTCTCTGGCGACGCACACGATGCGTTTTAACAACCCGGAGGCCCCCAATACGCCCCAAGAGGCCTTTAAGATGCCGCCCAAAAGCTTCCCGAGAGGGCAATGTCTTATTTTTGTCCAATGAGCCCTTTAAGAAAGCAGCCTTTAAGATTTGTTTTTTATGTTTTTTGCGTTCTCGCTATTTCGTGTCTCCGGCGCTAAAGCACCGCCCATGAAGCTCCCCCAACCGCTCCAAGACGGCCCAAGAGGCCCCCGAGAGGGCCCCAAGACGGCCAAAGAGAGCCACGAGACAGCCCAGAGCCGCCCAAGACGGAGCAAGAGGGTCCCAAGAGGGGCCCAAGAGGGGCCCAAGAGAGGGAACGCGAACTGAAAAACCAAGCTCTCCGCCCCAAGATGCCCCCAAGAGGCCCCAAGATGCCCCAAGGAAGCCCCCAAGACGCGCCAAGAGGCCTCCAAGAGGCCCCAAGAGGCCCCCAAGAAACCTAAAAGAGGCTCCGAGAGGCCCCACGACGGCACCCAAAAGGCTTCAGAACTCTTTGTAAGAGGCCCCCGAAGACTGAAGAATCAAGCTCTCCGCCCCAAGATGCCTCCACGAGGCCCCAAGAGGCCCCCAGGAAGCCCCCAAGAGGCCCCCAAGAAGCCCAAAAGAGGCTCCAAGAGGCCCCAACACGGCACCCAAAAGGCTTCAAGATTCTTCTAAGATGCCCCCGAAGACATGTCAAGAAGGTCCCATGACGACTTCAAGAAGCAGTCCAGGATGCTCCGAGGAGGCCCCAAGAGGCCCCAAAGAGAGCCCAAGAGGCCCCCAAGAGGCCCCCAAGCGGCCTCAAGCAGCATCCAGGAGGCCCGAAAGAGGTCTCAAGAGCCAAGCGGTCCGGGCGGGGGCCGAACGAACATTTCCAGCCCTGGGCTCCCGGAAGCCCAACAGGACGCCTCGCGTAACTCGCAAGACCCCCCCCCCCCGACGCTCCCGAGACGCCCCAGAGGCTTCCCAGACAGCCCAGGATGCAAAAAAGAAAGCTGCGATGCGCTCCGATGCTGCGAACCCTAGACCGTCGCCACATCTTGCTAGAAGCAAAGCGTTGTGTATATATATATATATATATATATGTATATCCTCATTTGGGCAGGGGAGGCATGTTGCAACGGTTGCAATCAAAACTTGGACGGGGTCGATGTACCTCCAGCGTCTCCCGTACATCTCGACGTTTCCGGGTTCAGAAAGGAGCTTTGTCCCTCATCCGAGTATCACTACGGCAAAATGTTGACTGCACTCTGTCGTTCGCACCTCGGACGCGATCATAACGTCACCTTGTGCCATCATGTCTGGTAGTTGCGCGGAGGCTCGCTTGCCGAAGGGGGGGAGTCGTGATGTTCGGTGCCTCCGAATGTTCGAGGTGCGAGCTGCCTAGGGAGCTGGTGCTGCGGCACTCTGTGGAACAAGGGAAAGCGGGTATCTCTGGGGGCGGAGAGCCCCGCGAGAGGCCCAGGGGAGGGAGAGGGGCTATCTGGACCCCGCTGGGCTCCCTAGACCTCCCCTCGAGACCGTCGCGAGGCGATACTGCGCCTGCGAAAGATGGGCTCCGCCACGGCTCAGTCCCTCCGAGCAACCCACAGGGAGCCCCCACACAGTCCCAGCGGCTCCCAAAACATCCCCTGGAGAGCCCCAAGTTGGTTTAAGTCGGGCGTGTCCCTCTACAGGAGGAATATTCAAACATAGAAAATAATGTTCCGGGGACGATGTTTGACTATTTCGGAATATGTTTGCATATTGTTTAGACTACTTCTCATTTCTTCGTCCACCCCCCGCTTTAAGAGGACATGCTCGACCCAACAGTTGGTCCAGAGAGGCCTCCTCACACGCCCCTGCCCCACCAGTCTGGAGGCCAGGGCCATCTCTGGCTGGTCTCTTGGGTCGTCATGTGGCCGCCTCGGAGCCGCGCGGGGCCTTTCTTGGGGGCCTCTCTTGGGGCGTCTCTGGGTATTGTTAGATTTGCTGATCGTCGCATCGTCGCACCCCTGATGCGAGAACAAACGGGTTGCAGAACTTATCAGAGACGGACTGTTTGGCTTCCCAGGTTATGTATACATATACATGTAGATATCTACAGACGTGTGTGTGTGTATGTGTGTGTGTGTGTGTTCGATGGGCTCTTGGGATCTTTGAGGCCCTTTTCAGGGCGTCAAGGAGCGTCTCAGGCTTGTCCTGAGTCTTCTTGGCGGCTCGCGCAGATGTCAGGCTTTGAAATTGGAGAGGGTCTTGGCGCAGTCTTTGGGCTTTGATGGGTCGTTTCTGGGGCTTCGTGACTGGTCTTGAGGCTCGGAGAGAGAACCAGGGAGGACCTATTCCTCCTCATCCTCTTCTTGTTGTTGTTGATGATGATGCACTTTCACTTTGGCAGAATAATATGCTGGAATCCCCCTCACTGGTGCACATTGTGTTTTTCAATTTAAGTGCCACCCCTCGGGGCTCACTCCCTGTTTTTGATCAGGGAAAGTCTTCGTGCGCAAACTGCGTCGTTGCCCCCCCTGCTACAACGACGACGGCTCCCGCCTGATCAAGGGCGTACAGGAGAGATCGACGAAGCTGCTTTCATGGATTATTCTGATATCATGGGCCGCCAGTGTCAACGAAAGGCCGCCGAGATGACCCCAAGACGGGCCACCAGGCCCCCAAAAAGGCTCAACCAACGACTGCCCAAGACACCTGTAGCATCGCCTCCGTAGCCTTTTTGGCTGGAGCCAAGGTGGCACAAGATGTCTTGATGTAAAGGGTTCCGGCCACACGCGTTTTGCGCATTTGAGCGTCCGCGAGGCCGTTGCGAAATAGCATCAATTCTTCTAGGCCTCCCAGATGGGGTCGGAATAGATGTGGTCGATGGATCGTGCCACATCGCCGATGCATCGACGATGCGGCTCGATGTGGAGACCGTGTTTCCACACGCTGACGTCGCCGATGTTTCGCCGACGTCGCCATGCATTGGGATGCATTGGCGATGCGGCGCGATCCTTCGACCCCATCTAATCGAACCCCGTCTAGGAGGCCTCTAGTTCTGTAGGCGCATGCCGAAAATCCAACCTGAGTGTGTCGGAGCACATACCGATTCTTACGCAAATCGAAATTCCAACAAGCTGTCTGCTGAGTCCCATCACGATCGCACTGATAATTCAAGGCGTCGTCATTGTGCGTTTGACTTCGACGATCTGTTTGCAGTTCCACGTGTTGAAGGAGACGATGAGACAAGGCGATACGCTCCCATCGTTGTCGCCCTTCAAAGCGCTGCCTGTTCGCGTGGAGCACGTGACTCGTTGCAGATGTTCCATGTTGCCGTTGTGCTCTCAGCTTTGTCTTTTGGTTTTGTTGCGTTTTTCTTTGGTGTCATCCTGCACGCTGAGCGGATTGGAATTCCCGATGGCGATATTGACATCAACGATTGGATCAGTTGCTCTACAAATGCTAGCGTAACTCGGCTTGGGCAGGTGCTTTCATACAATACAGTGCGTGCCAAGGTGTCTCTTCCAAAGTTCTTTGAGGTGGCATTGATCTGCACCTTGCTGACCTACTTGAATTCGCAATCGTGCAGCGTCGCTTGCCAAATGGGGTTATTCGGTTTTGGCCTTGCAGCGATCGCGACGCCAATATTCATGCGTCCAAGCTCGATTGGTAGCGACCCGCTTCCGAAGTGGGTTGACGTCCCGTTTACGTTGGCAATAGTTTTTGCAATGTTGGGACGCTTGTCTTGGAATTGCGTACGTGCGAAAGTATCAGCACCTGGACTTGCATCGAGATACCCTAGGCTTGTGTTTGTTGGATCCTTGACAGCGATGTACGTGTTCAATGCGATTGTGGTCAACCTATCACCCGGCGCCATGGGTCTGACTCCAGCAGGTGTAGTTGCAATCACGTACGTCATCGCTCGTACATTTGGGCTTATGGCGCGTTTTTTCTTAAAAGGTATCGAGTTGCCGCTGTTGGGAAACTGGGCCTTTTGTTTCCTTTATGATGTCAGTGTTGCTACGTCTTTGCGAAGATACCTGATTGGTTTCATCGATGGTGATGCGGCCTTGGCCGCAATCATGACCACTGCGTTTGGTGAAGTGTTGATCAACAGCATGTCTATGATACTCGCCGTACGCACCTTCAACAAACTACACGCGCATTCTCTGGACCTCGCGATGATGCATATGAACGTGTTTTTCGCATCCATAGCCAGTGACATGCTTTCGGAGCATGTTGCGTTGCATAGTTGCTTTGGCTATGCTTTATTTGCCGACCCCCGCATGCTCAACATAGGTAGGATCCGGGGTGTAGAGGTGGTTCTTAGGAATTGGCTCATATCGTTTTGTGTGGAGTTGCTTGTGGATGGCATTTGCGTGTGGAGCATGGTCCTTATGCTGCCCGTTAGCTTTAGTGGAATGGTCACAAGTGCGAGGAGATCGACAATCATGCTGGTCTTTGGGATTTGTGCCACTGTTCATCCGCACTTGATTGGGCTGCAAAACATTGTTGACCAGGACCGCTACATCTGCGACCCCAACACGGGGTTGTAAAATCCTTGCCAACCGGTGTTTGTGCCGACAGTCAAGGTAAGGTATGCTTCGCGCACCGTCGTTGATGACCAGCTTAGGTGGGATGAATCGTCTGGTGTCTTTATCACCTATGTGTGGGGTGCCAGTGTCATACGTAGGGGTGTTTTTGATGATGCGGGAATTCATGGATGCATCCATGGCTACAGGCGGAATCATCTTGCATGCCGAAGGGCGCGTGCAGTCAGTATAGAATAGGTTTGCCAGCGATGATCTCAAACAGTGGGTCGTTGCGCTTTCGATGTTCAAGAACACAACCAGATGCCTGTCACATTGCCGTAACACGCAACGCGTAGTAGCTCGACAGTGTGTTCCCTGGCCGCATGGACATCTGACACATTCGAACGTAGTTATGTATACCCAAATTTGTACAGATGAGTTCCTTATGCTTCGCGTTAACCCAGCCAGGCCAATCCGCAAACAGATCGCGCCATGCGCGCCGCTTGGAGCAGGGAAATGCAGAGGCGTGCAGTGTAAGAACCGCCCTGGGAGCGCTTTCTCTCGGAGATCCCCTTCGAGTCATCTTGGGGCCCTCTTGGGGTCCTCGCGGAGCGTCTGGGGGCACTCTTGGAGCCCTTTTGGGGCCCTCTTGGGACCCTCCTGGGGTTCGCCGGGGGGGGGGCCGGGGGGCGTTTTGCGGCCACCGTGGCCTCCATGACCAAAACAGAGGAGGGGACGTACATTCAGGTCACTCCCCCTCGGAGGCTTAATCCATGGCATCTTGGGGCCGTCTTGGGGCGCTCTTGGGGCGCTCTTGGGGTCCTCTGCAGCCCCTCTTGGGGCTCTCTGGGGCCGTCTTGGGGCCATCATAAGGCTTCAGGAGCCCATCGGAAGCGAAACGCCGAGACGGCAAGCACACGCTGAGTTTCCATGGGACGTGCTGCACTTTGGGCCTCTTGGGGGGGTCCTTGGAGGGCTCGGAGGGCACTTGAAGCCGTCTTGGGGCCGTCTTGAGGCACGGTGGATACTTGTCGGAGGCTCTTTTTAGCGATCCTGAGGTATCTTGAGACATCTTGGAGGCCACCTTGGGCTCTCTGAGACCCTCTTGGAGCCATTTTGAGAGGTGGTGGGGGTTCTAACGCCTCGCGTCCCCCCCCCCTTCCCAGGACCAGGGTAGGGGGTAGGGGGAGGGGTCAAGACACCCTCCTTTGGACGGGCAGCCAGTGAAACGGACAGCTACTGAGAGCCAAAACCGAGCCCATGTGCGCGACGTTGGGGCGAGGTGCGCCACGCGTGCCAGGCGCGCCACGCGCGCCAGGCCCCCCTGGGGCCCGAGCGTGCCAAGCACGCATGGTGCGCCAGATGCGCTACGTGCCTCCGCGAGCGCCAGGTGTGCCGCATACTCCAGCCGCGCAAGGTGCACCACGTTCGAGGCACGTGAAAAGTGTGTCAGGTGCGCCTGTGCACGTGACAGCACACATCGGGACAGATGTCGGCACCCACCATCCGTGTCGAAAACCAGTGCCCATCATTATGTCTGGTGGGCCTGCGCACAGCAGGCCATACGCCAGCACTTGACAGTGATCGCGGGGTGGCCGCGCATGGCCCAGATTTAGCTGCGAGGTGCATGTGGTTTTGTTACCTAACAGCGAAGACTGATAGGTTTCTAGTGGGGTCAAAAGAAAGCATCTTGACTCCCCAGGGGGGTCTGGGCAGATGCCTGACGGGTGCCGCGGGAATCCGGGGACTTTTTTTAGCCAGCAGTAACGCACTTCGTGGTTTTCGAGTTCCCAGAACTCCATTCCTGGGCATGATTTTGAATGCCCGGAGCCAACTGTAGGCCATTTCGTGTTCTTCGAGTTCTCCATTCCTGGGCATGATTTTGAATGCCTGGAGCCAACTGTGGGCCACTTCGTGGTCTTCGAGTTCCCAGAACTCCATTCCTGGGCATGATTTTGAATGCCCGGAGCCAACTGTAGGCCACTTCGTGGTCTTCGAGTTCCCAGAACTCCATTCCTGGGCATGATTTTGAATGCCCGGAGCCAACTGTAGGCCACTTCGTGTTCTTCGAGTTCCCAGAACTCCATTCCCGGGCCACATTGAATGCTGAGGCAGGCTGATGCTGAGGCTGAGGCAGGCTGAGGCTGAGGCAGGCTGAGGCTGAGGCCGAGGCTGAAGGCAGACTGAGGCTGAGGCTGAAGCAGGCTGAGGCTGAGGCTGAGGCTGAGGCTGAGGCTGATGAGGCTGGGCTGAGGCTGAGGCTGAGGCTGATGAGGCAGGCGAGGCTGAAGGCAGACTGAGGCTGAGGCTGAAGCAGGCTGAGGCTGAGGCTGAGGCTGAGGCTGAGGCTGAGGCTGAGGCAGGCTGATGCTGAGGGCTGAGGCTGAAGGCTGAGGCTGAGGCCGAGGCTGAGGCAGACTGAGGCTGAGGCTGAAGCAGGCTGAGGCTGAGGCTGAGGCAGGCTGAGGCTGAGGCAGGCTGAGGCTGAGGCTGAGGCAGGCTGAGGCTGAGGCAGGGTGAGGCTGAGGCAGGCTGAGGCTGAGGCGAGGCTGAGGCCTGAGGATGAAGCAGGCTGAGGCTGAGGCAGGCTGAGGCTGAGGCTGAGGCAGGCTGAGCTGAGGCAGGCTGAGGCTGAGGAGGCTGAGGCAGGCTGAGGCTGAGGCAGGCTGAGGCTGAGCCGAGGCTGAGGCAGACTGAGGCTGAGGCTGAAGCAGGCTGAGGCTGAGGCTGAGGCAGGCAGGCTGAGGCTGAGGCAGGCTGATGCTGAGGCAGGCTGAGGCTGAGGCTGAGGCTGATGCAGGCTGAGGCTGAGGCAGGCTGAGGCTGAGGCCGAGGCTGAAGGCAGACTGAGGCTGAGGCTGAAGCAGGCTGAGGCTGAGGCTGAGGCAGGCTGAGGCTGAGGCTGAGGCAGGCTGATGCTGAGGCAGGCTGAGGCTGAGGCTGAGGCTGATGCAGGCTGAGGCTGAGGCAGGCTGAGGCTGAGGCCGAGGCTGAAGGCAGACTGAGGCTGAGGCTGAAGCAGGCTGAGGCTGAGGCTGAGGCAGGCTGAGGCTGAGGAGGCTGAGGCAGGCTGATGCTGAGGCAGGCTGAGGCTGAGGCTGAGGCTGATGCAGGCTGAGGCTGAGGCAGGCTGAGGCTGAGGCCGAGGCTGAAGGCAGACTGAGGCTGAGGCTGAGGCTGAGGCTGAGGCTGAGGCTGAGGCTGAGGCAGGCTGATGCTGAGGCAGGCTGAGGCTGAGGCTGAGGCTGATGCAGGCTGAGGCTGAGGCAGGCTGAGGCTGAGGCCGAGGCTGAAGGCAGACTGAGGCTGAGGCTGAAGCAGGCTGAGGCTGAGGCTGAGGCAGGCTGAGGCTGAGGAGGCTGAGGCAGGCTGATGCTGAGGCAGGCTGAGGCTGAGGCTGAGGCTGATGCAGGCTGAGGCTGAGGCAGGCTGAGGCTGAGGCCGAGGCTGAAGGCAGACTGAGGCTGAGGCTGAAGCAGGCTGAGGCTGAGGCTGAGGCAGGCTGAGGCTGAGGCAGGCTGAGGCTGAGGCTGAGGCAGGCTGAGGCTGAGGCTGTGACTGCGGCTGCCGTTGCCGCTGCGACTGTCATCGCGATTGCGACTACGACTGCGAGAACAGCAGAATTCTACAACTGGATTCTCGTCTGAATCTTAAGGGGAATGCTTCCAGATATGCTCCTTCACATTGCTGTTAGGTTGCTTTGCCGGGATTTTTTTTGTCAGGGGCGGTAGCCCTGCGCGCAGCAGGCAAAATGCTGACACCCCCGCCGTCACTGTCAAACAACAATACAAAGTGCTCGTGGGCCTCACGAGCCTGACTCTGGACTTTGCCCCGAAGTGTATGTGTATTGGTTCTTGACAGGGATGGTGGGGGGGCCCTCATGGGGTTATTCTCTTGCACAGGGCGTCTGGAGCTCCGACCACTTTATTTTGGCGTCGTCGTCGCTCCCCCCCAGCTGCCTTGTGCCCTTCATGTGTCGCTATATGTGTCGCTGTGTGCCTTGTGCCCTTCATGTGCCGCTATATGTGTCGCTGTGTGTCGCTATGCGTCTCCATGTGTGCGTCGCTATGTGTCGCTGTGTGTCGCTATGCGTCGATATGTGTGTGTGTGTGTGTCGACATCTGTCTCTATATGTCGATATGTGTCGGCATGTGTCGCTATGTGTCGCTCCCCAGCACCCCAGCGCACCGCCCCCTCCGCCCCGACGCCTTTATTTCGGCGTCGTCGTCGCCACCCCCCCTCTCCCTCTCCTCAGCAGCCCAGCGCGCTGCCCCCTCCGCCCCGACCACTTTATTCGGCGTTGTGTCGACATGTGTCGCTATGTGTCGCTCCCCAGCACCGCACCGCCCCCTCCGCCCCGACGACTTTATTTCGGCGTCGTCGTCGCCCCCCCCCCCCCCCTCTCCCTCTCCTCAGCAGCCCAGCGCGCTGCCCCCTCCGCCCCGACCACTTTATTTCGGCGTTGTGTCGACATGTGTCGCTATGTGTCGCTCCCCAGCACCCCAGCGCACCGCCCCCTCCGCCCCGACGACTTTATTTCGGCGTCGTCGTCGCCCCCCCCCCTCTCCCTCTCCTCAGCAGCCCAGCGCGCTGCCCCCTCCGCCCCGACCACTTTATTTCGGCGTCGTCGTCGCCCCCCCCCGGTCCTTTTCCCCAGCAGCCCAGCGCACCGCCCTCTCCGCCCCGACCACTTTATTTCGGCGTCGTCGTCGCCCTATTTCGGCGTTGTGTCGACATGTGTCGCTTTCCCCAGCAGCCCAGCGCACCGCCCTCTCCGCCCCGACCACTTTATTTCGGCGTCGTCGTCGCCCTATTTCGGCGTTGTGTCGACATGTGTCGCTATGCGTCGCTCCCCAGCACCCCAGCGCACCGCCCCCTCCGCCCCGACGACTTTATTTCGGCGTCGTCCGTCGCCCTCCCCCCCCCCCTCTCCCTCTCCTCAGCAGCCCAGCGCGCTGCCCCCTCTGCCCCGACCACTTTATTTCGGCGTCGTCGTCGCCCCCCCCTGTCCTTTTCCCCAGCAGCCCAGCGCGCCGCCCTCTCCGCCCCGACCATTTTATTTCGGCGTCGTCGTCGCCCCCCCCCCCCCCCCCCCCACCCCCAGCCCACCGCGCCGCCCCCTCCGCCCCGACCACTTTATTCTGTTGCACCTAGAGCTCCGACCATTTTATTTCGCGTCGCTCCCCCCCCCCCCCGCGTCCTCAGCGCCAGAGTGGGGCCCCCGCGCCGTGGCTCTCTGCCCCGAGCCCCCCCGCGTCCCCAGCGCCCCAGCGGGGGCCCCGCCCACTGCCCCCTCCGCCACGAACGCTTTATCCCGCGTCGCCCCCCCCGCCCCCCCGCGTCCCCAGCGCCAGTGTGAGGCCCACGCGCCGTGGCTTTCTGCCCCGAGCCCACCGCGTCCCCAGCGCCCCAGCGGGGGCCCCGCCCACTGCCCCCTCCGCCACGAACGGTTTCTCCCGCGTCGCAGCTCCCCCCCCTCCCCCGCGTCTCCAGCGCCAGTGTGGGACCCCTGCGCCGTGGCTCTCTGCCCCAAGCCCCACTGCCCCCCAGCCCCCCAGCGGGGCCCCCGCCCACTGCCCCCTCCGACACGAACGCTGTATTACACGTCGCACCCCCCCCCTCCGCGTCCCCAGCGCCAGAGTGGGACCCCCGCGCCGTGGTTCTCTGCCCCGAGCCCCCCCGCGTCCCCAGCGCCCCAGCGGGGGCCCCGCCCACTGCCCCTTCCGCCACTAACGCTTCATCCCGCGTCGCGCCGCACACCACCTCCCCCACCTCCCTCCCCGCGTCCCCAGCGCCCCAGTGGGGGCTCCGCCCCGTGCCCCCTCCGCCCCGACAATTTTATTCCGCGTCGCGACGCACGCCACCTCCCCTTCCCCCCCTTCCCCAGCGCCCCAGTTGGACCCCCGCCCCGTGGCCCTCTGCCCCAAGCCCCGCCCAGTGCCCCCTCCGCCCCGACAGTTTATTCCGCGTCGCGGCACACACCACCCCCCCTCCTCTCCGCGCCCCCAGCGCCCCAGTGGGACCTCCGCCCCGTGCTCCCTCCGCTCCGAGCACTTTATGCCGCGTCGCGACGCACGCCGCCTCCCCCACCCTCCCCACCTGGGACTTGGGCCCCGTTGCTGGGCCCAGAGGGCGATGCCTTGCCCCCTCTTCCCCCCTCCTCCTCCACCTCCTCCTCCTCCTCCTCCTCCTCCCCCTTCCTTTTTGTGCAAGGGCTATGGCACACGTGCCACTTGTATTTTTTCGTAGTTGGCTGCCGGTCGCCCGGGGGAGGGTGTGTATATTCATAGAGAACAGTGTTCGAGACACCCTCCTGGATAACAAGCCGCCTAGCTAACTCCCACCCGCCCTCCCAACACAGAAGTAACACCCGAGCCTCACCATGCTCAGCGGTCGTTTTCGGATGGGCAGCTATTGGGAACCAGCATCGACCCCATGTGCGCGACGTTGGGGCGAGGTGCGCCACGCGTGCTAGGCGCGCCACGCGCGCCAGGCACCCTTAGAGCCCTAGCGTGCCAGGGACTGTGTGATATCCGCTCATCTTACCCTTATATCGTCATACACCGTGAGCGTTTCGGCTCAGGTATTGGCATGCACATCATACCGCGCTGCCCTCTGCTCAGAGCCCAGGGAAAAAAAGGAGCAGCTAACCTCTTTCTCTTTTGCCTCTGCCTACGGACCTAAGTATAGGATCGACTCCTCGGTCGTATCCCTATGCACAGGCCGACCGCCTATTATTTTACGCTCTTCGCCGTTGCGACTCGCGTCATCGCTGACACCGCCGCGTGGCACTGCCCCCCTCGGGGCGCAGTGCCTCCATGCGCGCGGCGTCCTCGACGGCGCGCGGGCTTTTTCAGGGGAAGGACGCGCCGCCTCGCTCGCGCCTGCTCTTGGCAGTCGCCTCCCGCGGCGCCTGCTGTGTCCATGGGAGCGCATCATGTGCCAGTGGGAACACCTGCAGTTGTCCTCGGAGTCACGGCTGGATTCGCCACGCCTCCCTCCCCTCCTCCAACTTTCGCTGATGCGCGTTGTGTCGGTGGGAACGCCCGCACTGGTGGCGCTGAGGCTTTGTCTCCAGACTCCGTTTCCGCGCGCCCCCGCCGCTGGGCTAAGGTCACGTCGCCCACGAACGTGTCTGCATCCGAACATGCGCGTGTCATTGAGAATCGTAGTGGGCGGACATTTCAGCGACGGGCTCCAAAACGGTATCACATTCGCTCCCCTAGGCGGGGCGCCACCCGCAGCCCCTCCCACAGGCGCTCCAGGCATGACCCCCTGCTGCGCGACACGGTGTCGCGTGCCTCTCTCGCCGCCAGTGACATGGCGGAACTTCGAGACCACGTTGAAACTTACACGACCCAACAGATGTCGGGTCTGGCCGCGCAGACGGTCACCCTCGGGCAGGAACTTGAACAAACTGTTGTTTTGGTCGACCCTCGGGTCGTTGAGTATCGATCGATCATCATTCAGGTCCAATATAGAGTTGACCAGATGGAATCACGCCGAAGTTCTGACTCCACCACAATCCAGACGTTCCACGATTACTTCTTGCGGATGGAGGCCCAACTCGCGTGCGTCAGAGACAACGGGACTGCCGCCATCAGGACTTTACACGATGAGATCCTGATGGCCCGAGAGATCCCGCCTGTGGAGGTGCATGGACCCACGGGTTAACAGCTACGTGAGGACATTGTCACACTTCGTACCCAGGTTGAGACGCCCACTGCCACAGTGCATTCCCGACGTGCCACGCGCGCGTTTGAATGGCGCGGCGAGCTGCGCGGTTCCGATACTGCGTTCGTTCGACATGTTGACGCTTCCGAGGGACGCGTGCCAACGCTTGAGAACCGAGTCTCCACGGTCGAGCAGCAGTTACCTGAAATAAGGACTGCACTGTCTGAGTTGCGCGCTGTACGGACCCAAACTGATCAGCTGGCCACCCCGGGTTCGGTTTGCGATTCCGCTTCCCTCGACGCCCGACTGGCCGAGGTACATATGGCGGCGGACCACGCGCAGTCGCGACTCACCCAATTATCCCATGAAAAAGACGCCGAAAAAAAAGGCACGGGCAGAGGAAACATTCACCCGTTCGGAGCAAGAACGCGCAGTATTTTTTTTACAAGCGCAAGCGGGCCCCGTGGCGAAACGCAAGGAGGAGATGGGGGGGGAGAGGGGGGAGGGTGAAACCGCCGGCAGCCAGCCCCTGGGCTGCGCCGCATCTGCCTAGTCCGGCGGCCCCGGCCGAGCCTCCAGTGTCGGTTGGGCACGGCTGCTGCGAGGGTGCCCCACTTCCCCCTCCCCCTCATCCTCCCTCCCCTTCCGCCCCCTTCGCCTCCCCCCTTTTCTCGTCTCCATGCCCCATCCTCCTCCTGAGAACCACGCGGGGTGAGGAGGAGGAGGAGGACGAGGAGGAGTCTCGGGGGCTCTTGCCGCAAAAAGGACCCGATGGAGCTCTTTCTGGACAGACCCCGCAGGACTAGAACACCCAACATCGCAGGAGTGGTGGACACAGTTTCGAGCAGATGCTCAAGCTGCTGTGCCAGACCTGCTTCCCTTTTCCGACTCTGATTTTGCTGCAGCCTGCAAGTCTTTCCCTAACTCAATGGGCATGGGAGCCGATCGGTGTGACCCGCTGCTTTGGTGGAACCTGCCAGAGGAAGCGCACTGCGAGCTCACGGCCCTGATATATGACATAGAGAGCCCGTGTCCCTGGCCAGAACAGGTTTTATTCAATGAAGTTGGCATGCATCCCAAACCCATGGGGGAAGGAGACCGCCCAATCACCAGAACCCAAAGACTCTACCGCACCTGGTCCCGACTTCGAAAAGATCCTGTCGTCCAGTGGGAGAAAGCCAAAGCGGGGTTCTCGGATGCTGCCTTTCGAGGGTCCGACCCGCTGAAAGCCGCCCTCTTTCGGATCGCCAGGGCCGAGGCCGCCTCCGGGTTGTCCATAGACTGGGCCGTCTTGCTGCCAGATGCTGAGATGTGTTCGACACGCTCAGCCCTTCTTCTGGATCAAAACGCTAGGGAAAGGACTCGGAAACCTGATTCATACCATGTACATGGGCATGTGCGTGCACACCGCAGTCAGGGTCCTCACTGTGGGCCCCGAGACCTCCGACGACATCAACGTTGAGAGATCGATCCTCCAGGGGTGCATGCAGAGCGTCGCATGGACACGCACATACCTGCACGACATGCTCGCAAATGCACATGCGCGGCGTCGGCCTATGGAGCTCAGCGCATGGGTGGGCGACCTCTCCCTCTCGACCAGGGGCGTGAAACGCCTCGCTATCGAAGGAGCCCAGGACCCCGTCGAAGCCATGACAGCCAGGGGCATCAAGTTATCCAAGAAATCCCAACTTCTCGGGGGCCAAGGGAACCTCGTGAAGCACGTCCACCGCGCGCTCGCACAGGCTGGAATCCATGCGCAGATAACTAGCAAGGTGCGGGACCTAGGACTGGATTTCTCATCGCGGAGACGGTCCACAGCGGTGGCTAGGACACGTCTCAAGAAAGCTTTTTCCAGGGCCAAGAGGGCGCGACGACTGGTTCGGGCCAACAAGCAAGCCAGCAAGCTCAGCCTCACCGGTGTCGAACCGCAAGGATCCTGGGGAATGATGGCCCAAGGGGCCTCGCCGACTGCACTTCAACAGTTGAGAGCTGAGATGGCCGCCGCTTCAGGGGGACAGAGAGCTGGAGGATGTACAACAGTAGCCCTACGTCTCGACCCTGGACGTAAAGTTGGCCTGCCCTATGTCGCCCGCGTAGACATGATCAAAGCTTGGCTGAACATCCTGCCCAGGCTGATGAACGAGAGAGTCGCCCTAGCAGCCGCTTGGAGGAAGCGAGTCAGCGTCGCGCGCGAGGCCGCCAACCCTTGGGGACGGACCAGAGGGCAAATCAGCTCACTCATTATCACCCTCCTCCATAATCACTGGGCCCCAACTCTGCCCCGGCAATGGGAAGCGCCCCACGGAGAGGAGTTCTACCTGCCGCCCACGGAGGCCCCGCCATAGCGAGCCCCTTCCTACCTGGAAGCTGTCTCGGGTTCGGACCCAGGGCGGCAAAAATGCGCCTCGGCGAAGTTTGAGGGGCCCCTAGAGCAGCATATCTGGAACACCGAGCTTCGAAACATTTCTGCGGCAATGGCCTAGAATACGGCGCTGACCTAGCAGTATTCCAGCGGAAACGCAGGAAACCCAGAAAGAAAGACGCGCGTCCACGCGGCCATGCTAGGGCGGATTGCAACGGGAGCGCTGCAGCCAGGGACCAGGAGATCTGATCAGGAGTCAGACAAGTAAGGATGTCCCAGATGTCTCGCTGCCCGAGTCCACCCGCTGCCAGCAGAAGACCTGCTGCACCAGCAATGGGCGCGTGCTTGCCCTCGGCCGCCCAAAGGGGCGGCGTTCGATCTGCTCCCGCGAGTCCTCGGCGAACGCGAGGACTGGCCATGCTTTTGGCGTTGGCGACTCGCCCCTGTGATGTGGACTTGCCCGCGCGTGGACACATGGCCAGGGTGTAGAAAAAAGGATGCCGAAAACGCAAGATCGAGAGGCATGGCGGGAGCAAGCTCCAGATGTCGCCGTCTGGGCGAGCGCGCTGTGATTCGAACTGGGCCCTGTTCGGGTGGTACAGTAGCGCTATGCCCCTTTCGCAGGCCTTTTCAAACCAGGACTTCGCCTATCACATGTCACCATGCAGCATCAGCGTCAGCATCCTCATCACCATCACCATCGTCATCCTCTTAATCATCACAACTAATAACAACATCACTATGATCATCACCATCACCCCCTTCACCAACCATCATCACCACCATGAGCATCATCATCATCATCGCCCTCCCCCTCCTCCTCCTCATCATCATCATCAACATCATCAGCATCAGCATCAGCATCAGCATCAGCACCACCATCATCATCATCACCACCATCATCATCGCCACCATCATCATCATCATGATCATCATCATCATCCTTCTCCTTATCATTATCCTTATCCTTATCCTTATCCCTATAATCATCACAATAACCTCCCGCAGCCCACCCCGACACCCTCCCTCGCCCCCTGCCTCCCCCACCCCCATCCCCCGAAGAGGTCTTCGAGGACAGCCCCGCCGTGACGCCGCGGCGCGACGGCCAGCGCCCCCCCTGACCGCGCCGAGCCGCGGCGGCGCGCGGGCTCCGATGCGAGCCGGGCCGTGGCGCGGCGAGGGGCCCTCCCCCTCACCAGAGGGGGGCTTCCAAAAGGCAGAAAGGAGGGGAGGAGGAGGAGGAGGAGGAGGAGGAGGAGGAGGAGGAGGAGGAGCGCCTAATTCGTTTGGCTTTACCTTTTTCCGTGTGTTCACCCGTGGGGTGAACGTGAGCGGGTGGTGGCGCAAGTGGTAATGGCCCCGCATCAAAGGGGAAGCGCCACCCATCCAGCTCAAAGGTGTGCGGGCGCCAGCACTTCAAGTTCGGACACCTCGGGCTGGATCGCGCCGGGCGGGCCTGTGACGAAAGTCGGCCGTTCCAGAGCCTTCGGGAGCGCTCCCGGACTCGGCATCGCTGGGGCGTGTGCACATTTTTCTCGGCGAGGCCCATCGAGGAGCTTCCTGGATCATGTGGCGAAACAACCACGCACGAAACTGAAAAATGCACAGGGAGTGGACGTCCGAGCGATGGCCAGCGGAGCGCCCCCTTGGGCGTCTTGGAGCGCCCTGGATCGGCCACGGCACCCGGCACAGGCTCCAGGCCCGCGGGCTCTCAGAGAGCCAAGCGGTCAACGCCATGCGGCCGCCATCCCCTCAGAATCGGGCCGAACAAAAGGGGGGAGGAGGAGGAGGAGGAGGAGGAGGAGGAGGAGGAGGAGGAGGAGGAGGAGGAGGAGGAGGAGGAGGAGGAGGGGGACGAACGGGGGGGATTGGGAAAGGGGGGTTACGAAATTTGCTGCATGCGGCTGGTTTCTGCCCCGCCGCCGGGCCCATGCCTCGATGCATGGGCGCCTGGCGCCGGGAGGCGCCGGGAAAGTCAGCTGCGCGAGCTGGTTCTCAAGCCCCCGCTTTGCTATCACCCCCTGTGTCGCCCGACCCGAGGGAATGAGGGAAGGGGGAAGAAGATGAAGTGGACTCCAACGCTGGGGGCACATAAGAAGAAGGAGGGAAAGAAGGGGGACGAGGACGACGGGAAGGTTTTTGATGCTCTGGGGACCTTGTCCAGGCCCCTGTCGTGACGCCTCTGTGAGTCAAGGGAGTCCGTCGGGGGTCGTCGTTCCGGCCTCCTTTACATACTCCAAGCTGGTCGGGGCTGGCTCCTGCGGGAAAGGGTGCGGGAGGGAACGGGCTCACGATGTTTACAAGTGTACATGTTCATGGCGTCTGGTTGGAGGGGGTTTTCGAGCGCATGGGGGTCATCTCGGGGGCCTCTTCTCATTTGGGCCTCTGGCTGCAGCTTGTGGAGGGCTTCTCGGGAGCCTGGAGGCGGTCTCGGGGGTCATCTTGGGGCGGAGGGCTCGAAATGCCGGTTCGTGTCCTCTTTTCGGTACTCTCTTTATGCCCTCTTGGGGCCGTCTTGGGTTGTGTTGGGGCCTTGTTGGGCCGTCTTGGAGCAGCGGAAGCCCGAAAAGGCGGTGACACTACAATGTTTCAAAACAGATGACATATAATTGGGCGTGTTGGAGCGCTCTTGGGCCGTCTCGCAGCCCTTTCGGCCCGTCATGGGGCCCTCTTGGCGTTCTGTTGGCCCGTTTGGGGGCCCTCTTCCCGTTGCGGGTGCCCCGAAGCGCGTTGACGAGGTCTGCCCCCCCCCCCCCCCCTCCCACCCTCACCCCATCAAACGCGACGTTGGATCCCAGGGAAGGTGGAAATGAGGGAGGGGGATGGCCAATTATCGCACATTTCTTGCCCCCCCCCTGGCAAGCGAGGGTCGACATATCCTTGGTCTATCTCATCCAGATGTTGTTTTTTCCTCGCCGTCGTCACTGAACATGTTCATCTTAAGGTGCGAACTGCGGCGCTAAGAGCGACAACCCCCGTATCAGTAGAATCTGAACGCCGGCGGGCTCTGTGCGAGGCCTTGGGCTGATTTCCGTATAGTTCCCCCGTACGGTTCCAGAAGGTACGCGCGAATATGCCGCATGGAAGTAACTTCCAGGACATGCCAGTTCATATCCACGCAGACGCACATCAGACCCACCTCGGCAAACATCGACATCGAAGTTGACCCCGCGCGCCTAAGACGGAGATCTGCTTTGATCGCATTCATTCAGAGCCCCGAATCATCAGGGGTAACTCGGGTCAGGGCTAACTCGGGTTCGCTTTTCGGGATTCCGAACCCGAGTTACCCCGGGCCCGAGTTACCCCGGATAACTCGGGCGTCCAGAGCCCCAAATCATCAGGGGTAACTCGGGCGCCCAACTCATGCGTCCCCGTGCCACTCCTGACGAGGACCAGCCCAGACCCAAGATGTTTTAGCGGCGCTCCCCGTGCTGCTCGCCAGAGGCGTCGCCCCCGACGTGAACGACGGCAACAGCAGCAGCAGCAGCAACAACAGGAGGAGGAGGAGGAGGGAGGAGGAGGGGGAGGGGGAGGAGGAGGAGGGGAGGAGGAGGAGGAGGAGGAGGAGGAGGAGGAGGAGGAGGAGGGGGAGGGGGAGGGGGAGAAGGAGGAGGAGGAGGAGGAGGAGGAGGGAGGAGGAGGAGGAGGAGGGGGAGGAGGAGGGGGAGGAGGATGGGGAGGAGGAGGAGGAGGAGGAGGAGGAGGAGAAGGCAGAGGAGGCAGAGGATTACGCACGCACAGCGTGAAAACGAGAACGCCGACGACGACGAGGACGACGATCTCCGGCCCTGTTTCCCCGAGCTCGCGGTGGGCGGCACAGGCGAAAGGACCTGGACGTGATCCGCGCCGCCCCCGGAGGCGGGGAGCGGGCCTCCTCCACCACTCTTTGGTCGATTCGTCCTCCAGCTTCTCCTTCCTCCTCCTCCATCTCCTCCTCTCCCCCCTCCTCCTCCTGCTCCTCCTCCTCCTCCTCCTCCTCCTCCTCCATCTCCTCCTCGTCCGCCTCCTCCTCCTCCTCCTCCTCTCCTTTCTCCTCCATCTTCTCTCCTCCTCCTCCTCCTCCTCTGCCGTTTCCTCATCTCAGGGTCCACTTTCGTTTCCTCCCCGCTCTTCCTTCCCCCCCCTCCACCGCCCCCTTTCTCCGCCTCTGCCTCCTGCATCTCCTCTGCCCTCCTCATCCTTTTTATCCTCCTCCTCCTCCACATCCTCATCTCTTTCTCTCTCTCTCTCTCTCCCTTTTCCTCCTCCTACTCCTCTTCCTCCTCCTCCTCCTCCTCCTCGTCCTCCTCTTCCGTAGCCGCTTGGTCTCAAGCCACGGCTTGCCGAACAGCGCGCGCAGTTCACATAGCCTTTTTGCCCGCGACCCGCTATCGCTGGGCTAGGCTCGTGGCCTCCGCGGCAGCTCCAGATGCTGCCCCTGCCCATGCTCATCTTCCTTCTCGTAATGGTTGTCGGCACGTTCGTCGTAGCGGTGACAGGGTTGAACTAATCGACCAATCTGGTCCTCATGCGGAGGCCTGCTCATTTTACAGATGGTGTTTGGTCGCACTGGGAGATCTTGATTTATTTTGCGTTGGGCTTGGCCTTGGTTTGTACGCGGTGTTGCTGGGATTACACAGCTGCTGGTGCGGTGCATCGTGGTCACAGCTCAGATCACCAGTCATTTACTCATCGACCCCACCTGCAACCAGGAATTTCCGTCGACTGGAGCAGAGATTTCGGCATTCAGGGGAGGTGTATGTATCTTCGCAAGTTCGTCGTGGCACTCGTCTTCTGAACGCACTGGCCAACTACGCCAAGCGCAACAGGTTCTTGGGAGTTTTCGCTGTCTGGCGCCGTCGCCAGCGACGCCGGGCGCCATCGGTATCGAGCACAACCGAGGAATTCTGGGACCCCATCGACAGGCCGGTCGTCCTGCAGCGGCACGCCTTCCTGCACCAGCCTCCTGTTCTGATTCGTTTGGCGGATACTGCGTTTCCTGAAGATTCTGGCGCTGACCACCGCAATGTTACGCTGGTGCACCACAACGTGATTAATTTCGGCGCGATCCCTTACATGCCGCGCATGCCGCACGGCGAATTGAATCCCATGCAGTCGAATTCCCCCCAATGCCTGCATAGTGAAGATGCTATTGTAGCTGCTGCGCTCCCAGCGGGTGTTGGACCTCCCGTGGTGGCAGTGCTGCTTGTTCGTAGTCTTGTTTTTCCCTCTCCTCCTCCCCTCGTCTCGCCCTGCTCCCGGCGCAGCGCCGATACATTTTCGTGTGAATTCGTATCGTTATAACTGCCCGAATTTCCGCCCCATCCCCGACCGCTCGCCTGGGTAAAAAAAAAAATGAAGATGCTATGGTGCATGGCCCGTTCTTTTCGACGCTGACCTCTGCGATGGCCCTAATGGTGCCCCAGCTTCCACCGTCGCCGCCACGGTGGCGGCGCCGGGCTCGCGAAATGCCCCTGGCTCTCCCCGTGAACCTAGAAGACCTGCTCCTCCTCCTCCTCCTCCTCCTCCTCCTCCTCCTCCTCCTCCTCCTCCTCCTCCTCCTTCTCCTCGTGGTCATGGAATGGCCATTGAATCGATTGAAAAGAACCTGGAGAGGCTTGCCCGGGTCCTCTCAGCGCGCGTCGAGCAGAAGATTGCGCCGAGGTTGCCGCTCCACCACGCGGCGGAGCTCGCTCTCCGCCAGCGGCAGGCTCAGCACGAGTCCACGGCCACCGAGATGATCAGCAAAGCCGTGGGCACAGTGAAGAATGATAGCCGCGCGGCTTTGGACCCCCAGATTCCGAGCCTCCAGTCGACTTCGCTGGGCGCGATCCACAGCCGCCATCACAAGCCAGAGCGGGCGTTCGAAGTCCATGCAGGCGGGCAGACCGTTGTTCCAGCTCAGGTTCGGCCCGCTGGCTTTCGAGGCCTTGCTCCTGGAGGTCAGCGGTCGGATGCTGAAGGAGCCCCTGGCCAATGGATATCACAGTTGGAGCCCAAGCTGGATCTGGCCGCGACGACGGGACGGAGACCTCGAACGACGCGCAACGACGCGGAACCGCAGACGCGTTCGGCCACACAGACCCGTTCCCGCTGTCCCCGCTGCCCCCGCGCAGCGAGACGGAGGCGAACGTCGCGCAGGCGGGCCCAGCCGCGAGCCCGGCCCTGCGGCGGAGCCCTCGCCCGTCAGCCCGGCGGCCCGACCTGGAAGAGCCGTGCACCTTGTATGGGGGCGCTCCCCTTGGCGGTGGAGTCGCTGGAGCCCCTGACCATCTTCGTCTGTCGCGTCGCCCTGAACTTGCTCAGCCCGCCCCTCTTGCGGGTTCGCGCGGCGGCCCGCCACGGCTGCGCGCCCGACGTGGCCCGCGCTGCCTGCAGCTGTCGAGTAGCATCGCGGCGGCCGAGTGCACTCCGGAGTTTAGCGGCCTCCCGGCACGGCCGGGCATCTGCGGGCGGCGGCCCGATCGGCCCGTCTCGGCGCCCCCTCGGGGCAGGAGAAATACGCGGGCGACGAGGGAGGCCACCGCTGACAACTTCACCCTGGATGCTCTCGTCATCCCGTCGCCCCCTGGCATCCTCATCGGCGAGATTGTTTCGCTCCAGGGCTGGGCGAAGGCGCGGGGCCCGAACGGCGCAGTGGGCCGCGTCGTCGGCGGCGCCAGCCCTCGCGCCGACGCAGGGCGGCATGGCGGGGCGGGGGCCGCGAAGTTCTTGCCCGAGAATATCCTCGGCATGCCAGTGGCGCCGACGTCCGAGGGTGCCGCCCGGGCGGGCGAGGAACCGCGCGCCTTTCAGCTGGGCGAGAACGCCGACGTCCGAGGGGGCCGCCGGGGCGGGCCAGGAGCCGCGCGCCTTGCAGCTGGGCGAGAACGCATTCGGCGAGCCGTTCCCTCCAGAGGCCCTCAGTCCGTCGTCTTCGCGTTCATCGCCGGCTCGGTCGGCTTCGGCGCCCGCGTCAAATTCCACGGCCTCGCGCCGGGCGATGATTTCCATTCCGTCGACGGCGCCCCCCCCCTGCCGTCAGCCCCCATCGCTAACAGATCGACCTCGACCGCCCCGCGCCGAAAGTCAACCGCGCGCGCCTCTGAGCCGGCCAGGTCAATGTGCTGGTTCGGCGGACGAACCCGTGGGAGGCTACGGTCGCCCCTCCTCCTCCGCGCCCCCGTCGTTCCCCCCTTCCTCGACGCCCCCCTCCTCTTCCTCCTCCTTCTCCCTCTCCTCCTCGCCCCCCTCTTTCTACCTCCTCCTCGGCGCATCCCTCCCCCCATCATCGGCGCCGCCGCCGCCTTCGCGATCGGCGTCGTCATCCGCGCGGGCTCGAGCGCCGTTGGGACTCTGCCCACCCCGCGCAGCCCTCTTCTCCTGCTACTTTTTTGCCCCCTTCCGCCGCCGGCCCTGTCCGCTTCCGTTTCCTTGTTTCCCCCTGCTTGCGCCAGTTGATGAGGAGGAGCAGGAGGGGGAGGAGGAGGAGGAGGAGGAGGAGGAGGAGGAGGAGGAGAAGGAGGAGGAGGAGGAGGAGGAGGAGGAGGAGAGAGGAGGAGGAGGGGGGGAGGAGGAGGAGGGGGAGGAGGGGAGGAGGAGGAGGAGGAGGAGGAGGAGGAGGAGGAGAGGAGGAGGAGGAGGAGGGGGAGGAGGGGAGGGTGAGGAGGAGGAGGAGGAGGAGGAGGAGAGAAGGAGGAGGAGGAGGAGGAGGAGGAGGAGGAGGAGGAGGAGGAGGAGTGGCACTCGCGTTGCGCCCTCGGCCGCACCCGCGGGCGCGGGGGGCGCCGAGCGCCGCGACCTCGCCTCGGGGGGGAGGTCGCGCGGCGCAGCGGCGCGCGGGTCTCGACGACAGCTGCGCCACGTGACTGGCGCGGAGGGCGACTTCGGCCTCGCTTCCCAAGGGCGCCCTCGAGGGCGCGAAGTTATTCGCGCTTCGCGCTTCGCGCTTCGCGGTTCGGCTCCGATTCCTCCTCACCCTCCACTTCTCCCCTGGGAGGTGGCGCGAGAGCGCGAAGTTATTCGCACTTCGCGCTTCGCGCAGCGCGAAGCGCGAAGTTAGGAGCCCATGCTTCCCGCGCTGCGAGCCATCGAGAATAGCGGCGCCGGCTCGAGCCATTCCGCTGAGGCCGACGTCGGCGGCGCCGAGGCGGTCGCGATCCCCTGCCGCGACCCCCTGCGGTCGCGGGCCCGATTGGGCCTGGAAACCGAGCGCCAGGTCGCGGTCGCTGGAGGTTTCGCGAGGGGCGCGGAGAAAGCGACGATCGCCAAGGCCTTCAGACGCGTCATGAAAGGGAACGGGGCGCCCCCCAATGAGCCCCGTGGAGGGCGCGCTCACGCCGGGCCCTTCAGTTCCATCTGCAAGATCAGATTCAGGTCGTCGCAGCAGTCGCGGGCCGCCCTGAAAGCGCGCAGAGGCCATGGGTTTCAGCGCGAATGCGGGCCCCTCTGTCGCCAGATTGACCGCGAGGAGGACGAAAGCAGGGAGATCAACATGCTCGCTGCGCGGGAAGGGGTGGCCCGCGGCCGTGCGAGCACAATCGCGCCGCGGGCTTTTTCGAGGCCCCACCGCAGGATGAGGCGTCTCAGCCCAGCCCCCGCTTCACAGAGTCCCTCCAGGATATCAACTCTGGCATGCGCTGAAGCGCCGGGCCAACAGTGGCTACGGGGCAATGCTCGGCAATGACCGCTTCGATTTGAAACGCGAGAAGAATAGGGCATGAATTCAGCGATTATTGCGCTGATCTGGAGAATGAAGGCCATGGGGGATGTCCTGCTGCTCCAGCAGGCAGCGCGCCTGGGGCGCTTCTAGACGAGCGCCACGGGCGGGGGCCGCATCCACGTTGCCTCGAGTTCCCACGAGGGCCGCGGGAGGATGGCGATCACCATTCGTCGGTCTTTCGAGGGAGATGTCGACGCGACCTTCAGACAGCGGGGAGAGACTAAACCCGCGTGGCTGCGGCGGGGATCCCAGAGCAGCATCTGCATCAGCACCCGCCTTCTTCAATGTAATCACGCGAGGGGGCATGATGCCAGTCTTGATTCTGCAGACGAATGGATTGCTGAGCGCTCCTGCGAGAACCTCATGATTGGCGCGAGCGCGTAGGCCTCTGTTGGCACTGGGCACGTTGCTCCATGGGCCTGTCCTCGCACTACCTCCCGTGGCGACGGCGTAGCTCTTGATTTCCTGGTTTCCGCTGAGACCCGCGACCTGGCCCTCCTCGGCTCTGCGAAGATTCGCCCGCGGATTGCTGGACCCGCCGCTTCGATCGCAAACCGCCCCCCCCCCCCCCCCGCGCGGATCGACGACAACCTCGGGGGGTTCTCGAAACGCGCAGGGCCGACGCATCGAGCGCGCAGTTTCGCCGCCTGCTTCGGCGGCCACAGAGTCGAGGAGGAGGAGGAGGAGGAGGAGGAGGAGGAGGAGGAGGAGGAGGAGGAGGAGAGGAGGGGGAGGAGGAGGAGGAGGAGGAGGAGGAGGAGGAGGAGGAGGAGGAGGAGGAGGCGGAGGCGGAGGCGGAGGAGGAGGAGGAGGTGGAGGAGGTGGCGGAGGCGGAGGCGGGAGGGGAGGCGGAGGCGGGAGGAGGAGGAGGAGGAGGAGGAGGAGGAGGAGGAGGAGGAGGAGGCGGAGGAGGAGGAGAGGGAGGAGGAGGAGGAGGAGGAGGAGGCGGAGGAGGGAGGAGGAGGAGGAGGAGAGGAGTGGGGGGTTCTCGACACGCGCAGGGCCGACGCCTCGAGCACGCAGCTTCGCCGCCTGCTTCGGCGGCCACGGAGTCGCCCCTCCCCCCCCCCCCGCGGATCGACAACCTCGGGGGGCTCTCGAAACTCGCAGGGCCGACGCATCGAGCAGGAGGAGGAGGAGGAGGAGGAGGAGGAGGAGGAGGAGGAGGAGAAGGAGGAGGAGGAGGAGGAGGAGGACTTGGAGGAGGAGGAGGAGGAGGAGGAGGAGGAGGCGGAGGAGGATGTGGAGGAGGAGGAGGAGGAGGAGGAGGAGGAGGGGGTTCCGTAGCCATTTCGGCTCAAGTGAGCCGGCTCACGGGCGCCCTCCGCGCGCGGCGCGCGGCCAGTGGCATTCTCACATGTACCCTCCGGGCGCGCCATGGTCAGCGAGCCGCTCGCGATCGTCGGCGCGGGCGCTCCGGAGGCAGAAGCAGGCGGAGCGTGGGCTCACCCGGAGCGCGGCGCTGGCCGCGCGGTGCAAGGCATTCCGCGCTTCGCTGGCGGCGCACTGGGAGCTCTCGGACGCCCTCGGCGGCCATGAGGCTTCCATCGCCGACGCCATTCGAGCCGCGGGCCTCGTCGGCATTGACGCTGCGGGCGCCTGGTCGGCCTGCGCGCTGGGCAACTGGTGCAGGCATGCCCCGCCCCCTGGCGCTGTGGCGCTTAGGCGGTCCGAGCCCGCCTCTGCCCGCCGTGTCGCTGAGCTGGAGGCGGAGCTCGAGGCAGCGGCAAGTTGCGCGGCCGGGCTGCGCATGGAGGCGCCCCCGTTCTGGCCGAGGCGGCCCCCCGGCTCCTGGGCTGAATCCGCACGGTCGGCGGCGGCCCTCCTCATGGCCCTCGGCGTGTCCCACGTGGCCTCGGAGTGCGAGCTCGCTGAGATGACGTTGACGGAGTACGACGACGTAGACGAGTTGCCCGAAGGCGTGGAGAAGATGATAGAGTCCAAGGAGGGCGGGATGCAGGCGGACGGCGACGGTGCCACTCCTCCTGGTCTACCTCCTTGTGGTCATCCTGAGTTCGACGTAAAGTTGAACGAGATGGAGTCCGTGGAGGCCGTCGAGGTGCAGGTGGCTGGCGCTGGTGCTCTTCTTCCTGCTCAGTTTTCTGGCGGCGATCGCGACGGCGCCCGCTGCGCGCTGGATGGTCGCGATGGTGGTGTACCCGTACCTGTTCCTTCTCCAGATGCCGCTGTCGGCGCTCACACCCCCGAGGTTGCAGTTGTGTCGAACATGCAGCTCGATACCCATCCCGAGGACCTCGACGAGTTCCCCGACGGCGTCGAGAAGTTGGAGTCTGCGGTCGTCGGCGAGATGCAGGCTGCAGGCACTAGCGTGCCCGTGAGCGTCGTCGAGGCACCGAAAGTTTCTGTTCGGGTCTCGAGTTACGCTTGGTGGATCGCACGTGATCGCATCGCTCGTGAATGGCTTCGCACAGGTCCTGCTGCACATGACGATACACCTTGCGATGGCATTGGCAATCACGAGAAGTCCAAGGGCGGCCTGATCGCAAGCCCCCATAGCGTCGCGAACGACATGGAGGAGCTGACGGACGAGCAGGACAGCAGGTGCTTCTCAGTGCACCCAAGAGTGGCCCGACCAGATTCCCAATCGCAAGGACAGGTTCGGCCAGATGGTGAGATTAGTATTCGACCACATGCCGAACCTCGGAAAGTGAACCGCGGTTCTTCCGACGAGTGCGTTGATTGCGCTCGCTTTTGGCGCTTCGGCACCGGCAGCCATCCGAAGCTGTGCCAGGCTTGCGCTCGACTGCGCCGATTCGGGTGATCCTCTCTTCCACCCCATTCCCATCCTGCTATCTCTCCCATGGCCCCTTTCCCATTTGCTTGCCTACCAGGGGCACGCAGTTTATAGGAGAGTGCTTGGGTGTTGGGTGGGGGATATGAGCAGCGAGCGGGGGGAGGATAATGACGAGGTGAATGTAGCAGTGCGAAGCTCGCACGCACATCCCAGAGCGAGCACCCTAGGTGGGTTTGCGCCGCTGCCATTTTCAGCGCAGGCGCAGACAGCGAACCAGGCAGCGAAGCAGCAGATTCGGAGGAGGGGAGCTTGGCGGCTAACGACTAGGCCGCTCCGAAGGGGTCCCAGTGGTCCCTCACCTCCCCTCGCTCCTACACCTCCGTATCCATCACCCCAACCTCTGTTGCCTTCTAGGCGCATGCTGCTGAACCCAGCAGGCGATAATAAACTTCAGAGATCGGAGGGTGGGGTCTTATGACGGGGGGGAGTGGAGGTGGCACATGCTCATAGGATGTGCTTTAATCTTGATGCCTGGCGGAACTGATCCCAGGCATGTCCCTAAACAGCGAAGCTTGTGTCCTCTGTTTAACTTCAGCTTTCATTTTCATCTGTAGCTGTTGGGTATCTTCGCTGTTTAGGTCCAGCCTCCCTCAAGCCAGGGTGCAAAAGAGCTGAACCAAGCTCAGCACCTGCCCTCTAGCGCAGGTATTCACCCTTGTGGGGGGGGGGGGGGGCGGTGAGTGGGCGGGGGGGGAGGACCATACCCGCCCTAGCGTGCGATCAGTCACTCTCTAGCAGATTCAACAGAGAGTGGCATCCTTCACTTTTTCGGGGCATGCTGTGCTTGTACGACATGTCTCTTTGGTGAGAACCCTGAGAACCCTGAGGAGGAGGAGGCGGATGACGATGACGATGACGATGACGGAGATGATGACGATAATGACGCTGCTGATGATAACGATGATGATGATGATAACGATGATGATGACGATGATGGTGATGATGATGGTGATGATGGTCATGATGACGATGACGATGATGATGACGATTATGATGGTGGTGATGACGATGACGATGGCGATGACGATGAGTATGATGATGATGCTGATGATGATGATGCTGACGATGGCGATGATGATGGCGGTGATGCTGATGGTTATGATGATGGTAAGAACGATGCTGGTGATGATGAACATGCTGATGATTGTGATGATGATGATGACGATGATGATGGCGATGACTGGCGATGATAATGACGATGACGACGATGGTGATGATGATGATGGTGATGGTGGTGGTCATGGGCATGGCCATGGTGATAGTCATGGTCATGATGATGATGAGGATGATGATGATACAGGCCGCCTGGATTAGTAGGTCGGCCCTGTCAGAACATGGGTACCCTCGTGTCTTGTGTCTTGCGACCCATGTCTTTTACAGTCCTATAGCAATGTGGACCGCGGAAGGCTCTTGTGTCCTCCCGCGTGTCCTGCCCAATCAAGTCCGACTGGAATAACGATGATGATGATGATGTTGATGATGATGATGATGGTGATGGTGATGGTGATGATAATGGTGATGGTGATGGTGGTTGTGGTGATAGTGATGGTGATGATGATGGTGATGGTGACGGTGATGAAGTGGAGGAGGAGGAGGAGGAGAAGGAGAAAGAGAAGGATCAAGAGGAGGAGGACCATAACAATGCTCTAACACGCCACCCCGTCCCAAAGCCCCTCCGCATAAGCTCCTACAACATGTGCTTTCACTGCGGGAAGTGCCCACTTGAAAGACGAACGCCCCATGGTTCTCTAGTGTAGGCAGGAGCCCCCTTTTGAGAAGGAGATGTCATTCTGCTACTAGCTGAAAGGACTGCGAGGAGAACGGATCGGAATGTCCAAGAACGTGTCCATTGAGAGCCTCGCTGTGAAAATGAGCCGCACTGAATCCGTGATGTTGTTCTCCGAGATAATGTGGCCATCAAGCCAAAGGAAGTCTCAAGCGAGAGCAACGATTTAACAGGAACCGCTCTCCATCCGCGTAAGCTGTTCAACACGTTCTCTCCAAACGGTGCACTTTGGGTCTCTCGTGCGTGCTCCTGCAAGTCCTCCCGTCGGGCGTGCCGTGTCTTCGGCTGGTGCTCTGCTGGTGGGCGCCTCGCGTGTAGGGGGTGTGCCGAGGCTTCGCCCGGTGCCCGCCCTTGGCCGCCCGGGGGCGCCTCGTGCGCTGGGCCGGGCGTGCCGACATCCCGCCCAGCGCCCGCCCGCAGGCGCCGCGTGGGCGCCTCGTGCGCCGGGCGGGTGCGCCGAGGTTTTGCACATGTGCTGGCTCGTGGGCGCTCGTGGGCGCCGAGGGCGGGCGTCTTCTGCGCAGGGGAGGGGCGTGCCGAGGTTTCGCCCGGTGCCCGCCCTGGAAGGTGCGGAGGCGCTTTTGGGCGCCAGGACTCCCGCATCCAGGCGGTGCCAGGGTTCGTTGGAGCACAGAGCCCTTGCCACCTCGGTCGATCCACGACACATGTATGAGGGGCAGGGGCGAGGCCGCGCATTCAAAGTGGCAAGAGGGCACGAAGCTCTAGACGCTTCGCGTAACCCCACCAGCGCCGCTTCCGCTCCCTGACCGTTGCCTGGGAGCCGCCGACGAAAAAAAGTAACCCCACCAGTCTTTGCTTCGGCGCGGCCCGCCCTGGCTTGCACGGCTTCGCGCGCCCGTGTGCCAAAAAAATGGCCCCACGTGTCCATCCAGAAACGATGCCCAGGCGACTTGCCTGTTCAGGGATGTGTCGGGGGAGCGTAAGACCCGGGTTTGCCGGGACTCGGGTTCGCCATCGTTTTTTGACGACCGCGCCTCGGATTTTGACGAGGAGGAGTTTCGTGGGATGTCTGCAGCGGGAGGCCTCGTCAAAATGCAGGCTCGGCCTCGTCATTTTTTTGACGACCTCGTCGGGGATTTCCGAGTCCCCCGTACCCGGGTCTTACGTCTCGCCGAATGTGGAAGAGCATGCAGTGGAAGAAAGGCCTGAGGAAGCCGTCATACCCCAAGAAGGGGAGGATGTAGGACGAATCGGAGGTGGAAGGAGGGTGAGGTGGCGGGGGGGGAGGGCGGAGGAAGAATGGACGGATAAGGAAGAGGAGGAGGAGGAGGAGGAGGAGGAGGAGGGCGAGCAGAAAGGCCAGATGCCATCCCGATGGCTCTAGGAGTCTTTTGGGATGTGTCTTGAGAGCTTCTTGGAATCCTCTGTGGGCGTCTTGGGGGCCTCTTGGCGGTCCCAGGGGCCTCTTGGAGCGTCTTGGGTGCCTCGGGGGAGCTTCGTGGGGCCTCTTGAGGGTCTCTTTGGGACCTCTTGTGGGCCTCTTAGGGCCTCCTGGACGCCTCTAGGGGCAACCTTATTAGGGTCCCCCTTCTGCATCTCATACATCCGCCTCTTGGAACGCTCTTGGAGGGCTCTTGGGAACTAGAAGGCCCGTCTTGGGACCCTCTTGGGCTCCTCTTGGGGCTCTCTCGGTCCTTCTTGGGGCCAACTTGAGGCCTCGGAAGCCCGTCGAACGCGAAAAGGCAAGAAGGCAAACACAGGTTGGTGTTCCCAAGTTTTCGAGCGGATTTGGGCGTCTTGGTGGTTTCCTGGGGGTGTTCCGTGGCCACGTGGAGCCGTCTAGGGACGGTCTTGAGGCCTTTGGGAGCATGTTGGAAGTCATCTTGCGCCATCTTGAACCATCTTGGAAGCCATCCTGGACTCCCTGCGGCCCTCTTGGAGCCATCCTGGGCCACCTTGGACGCTCTAACGACCCACGATCCCCCGCCCCCCATCCAGTCACAGGGGGGGGGGGAGGGAGAGGGGTCAAGCTACCCAGCCATCCCAACAAATAAGTAACACCCGAGCCTGAGCATGTTCAGCGGTCGTCTTTGGGGGGACAGTTACTGGGAGCCAGAGCCGACCCCAGGTGCGCGACGCTTGGGCGAGGTGCGCCACGCGTGCCAGGGGCGCCACGCGCGCCAGGCACCCCCCTGGGGCCCAAGCGTGCCAGGCAGGCCTAGTGCGCCAGATGCGCCACGGGCTCCGAGTGCGCCAGGTGTGCCGCACACTCCAGCCGCGCCAAGTGCGCCACGTTCGGGGCACGTGCAGAGTGCGTCAGCTGCGCCTGCGCACGTACATCGGGAAACGTGTCGGCCCCCACCAACCTTGTCGAAAACCACTGCCCATCATTGTGTCTGGTGGGCTTGCGCACAGCAGGCCACGCGCCACCACCCCCGCCGTCCCGAATCAAAAACCACTTGAGAGTGATCGCGGGGGTGGCCGCGCATGATTCAGATTCAGCCACGAGGTGCATACTGTGTTGTTGTTTGTCAGGGGTGGTAGCCCTGCGCAGCAGGGAATATGCTGACACCCCCGCCGTCCCTGTCGAAAACCATACAAAGTGCTCGCGGGCTTCACGAACATGACTCAAGACTTTGTCTCAAAATGTATGTTGCATTGTTTTTACGTAAAAGCGAAGACTGATAGGTTTCGAATGGTCTCAAAAGAAGGCATCTTGACTCCTCAGGGGGGTCTGGGCAGATGCCGGACGGGTGCCGGGGAGAATCCGCGGAAGTCGTTTTAAGCAAATAGTTGCACATTTCGAGGTCTTCGAGGTCCCAGAACTCCATTATTGGGCATGTTTTTGAATGCCTGGAGCCAACTGTAGGCCACTTCGTGGTCTTCGAATTCCCAGAACTCCATTCCTGGGCATGATTTTGAATGCTCGGAGCCAACTGTAGGCCACTTCGTGCTCTTCGAGTTCCCAGAACTCCATTCCCGGGCCACATTTTGAATGCCCGGAGCCAACTGCAGACCACTTCGTGGTCTTCGAGTTCCCAAAATTCCAGTCTTGGGCATGATTTTGAATGCCCGGAGCCAACTGTAGGCCACTTCGTGTTCTTTCGAGTTCCCAGAAATCCATTCCCAGGCCACATTTTGAATGCTGAGGCAGGCTGATGCTGAGGCTGAGGCAGGGTGAGGCTGAGGCAGGCTGAGGCCGAGGCCGACGGCAGACTGAGGCTGAGGCTGAAGCAGGCTGAGGCTGAGGCTGAGGCTGAGGCTGAGGCAGGCTGAGGCAGGCTGAGGCTGAGGCTGAGGGCTGAGGCTGATGAGGCTGAGGCTGAGGCTGAGGCTGAGGCTGAGGCTGAGGCTGAGGCTGAGGCTGAGGCTGAGGCTGAGGCTGAGGCTGAGGCTGAAGGCTGAGGCTGAGGCTGAGGCTGAGGCTGAGGCTGAGGCAGGCTGAGGCTGAGGCTGAGGCTGAGGCTGAGGCTGAGGCTGAGGCTGAGCAGGCTGAGGCTGAGGCAGGCTGAGGCTGAGGCCGAGGCTGAAGGCAGACTGAGGCTGAGGCTGAAGCAGGCTGAGGCTGAGGCTGAGGCAGGCTGAGGCTGAGGCTGAGGCTGAGGCTGAGGCTGAGGCTGAGGCCGAGGCTGAAGGCAGATGAGGCTGAGGCTGAAGCATGCTGAGGCTGAGGCTGAGGCAGGCTGAGGCTGAGGCTGAGGCAGGCTGATGCTGAGGCAGGCTGAGGCTGAGGCTGAGGCTGATGCAGGCTGAAGCTGAGGCAGCCTGAGGCTGAGGCTGAGGCAGACGCTGAGGCTGAGGCTGAAGGCTGAGGCTGAGGCTGAGGCAGGCTGAGGCTGAGGCTGAGGCAGGAGGCTGAGGCTGAGGGCTGAGGCAGGCTGAGGCTGAGGCTGAGGCTGAGGCTGAGGCTGAGGCAGGCTGAGGCTGAGGCTGAGGCTGATGCAGGCTGAGGCTGAGGCAGGCTGAGGCCGAGGCCGAGGCTGAAGGCAGACTGAGGCTGAGGCTGAAGCAGGCTGAGGCTGAGGCTGAGGCAGGCTGAGGCTGAGGCTGAGGCAGGCTGATGCTGAGGCAGGCTGAGGCTGAGGCTGAGGCTGATGCAGGCTGAGGCTGAGGCAGGCTGAGGCTGAGGCCGAGGCTGAAGGCAGACTGAGGCTGAGGCTGAAGCAGGCTGAGGCTGAGGCTGAGGCAGGCTGAGGCTGAGGCTGAGGCAGGCTGAGCTGAGGCAGGCTGAGGCTGAGGCTGAGGCTGAGGCTGAGGCTGAGGCAGGCTGAGGCTGAGGCAGGCTGAGGCTGAGGCCGAGGCTGACGGCAGACTGAGGCTGAGGCTGAAGCAGGCTGAGGCTGAGGCAGAGGCAGGCTGAGGCTGAGGCTGAGGCAGGCTGATGCTGAGGCAGGCTGAGGCTGAGGCTGAGGCTGATGCAGGGTGAGGCTGAGGCAGGCTGAGGCTGAGGCCGAGGCTGAAGGCAGACTGATGCTGAGGCTGAAGCAGGCTGAGGCTGAGGCTGAGGCAGGCTGAGGCTGAGGCAGGCTGAGGCTGAGGCTGAGGTAGGCTGAGGCTGTGACTGCGACTGCCGTTGCCACTGCGACTGTCATCGCGAGTGCGACTACGACTGCGAGAACAGCAGAATTCTACAACTGGAATCTCATCTGAGTCTTAAGGGGAATGCTTCCAGATATGCTCCTACACATCGCTGTTAGGTTGCTTCGCCAGAATAATTGACAAGGATGGTGGGGGGGCGCATCGGGTTCGCCGCGCATGCTCCACATGTGGAGGCAGAGTGCGTTTCGTTTTGTTTGTTGACAGGGATTGTGGGGGTGTGGCCCGCATGGGAAGGCATGGTTCCGGCCTGGCCGCCGGCCGAGTGGGGGAGGGGGTGTATACTCTCAGGGAACATTGATCAAGATACCCTCCTAGATAGCAAGCCGTATGGTTCACTCCCACCCGCCCTCCCAACTCAGCATGTTCAGCGGTCGTCTTTGGATGGGCAGCTACTGGGAACCAAAACCGACCCCATGTGCGCGACGTTGGGGAGAGGTGCGTCACTCGTGCCAGGCGCGCCAGGCACCCCTGGGGCCCGAGCGTGCCAGGCACGCCTGGTGCGCCAGATGCGCCACGCGCTCCGAGTGCGCCAGGTGTGCCACATACTCCAGCCGCGCCAGGTGCGCCACGTTCGGGGCACGTGCAGAGTGCGTCAGCTGCGCCTGCGCACGTGACAGACAGCACACATCGGGAAACATGTCGGCCCCCACCAACCTTGTCGAAAGCCACTGCCCATCATTGTGTCTGGTGGGCCTGCGCACAGCAGACCACGCGCCACCACCCCCGCCGTCCCTGTCAAAAACCACTTGAGAGTGATCGCGGGGTGGCCGCGCATGATCCAGATTCAACCGCGAGGTGCATGATGCATTGTTTCTTGACTGGATGGTGGCCCTGCGCACAGCATTCAATATGCTGACACCCCCGACGTCCCTGTCAAAAAACCATACAAAGTGCTCGCAGGCCTGACGAACATGACTGAGGACTTTGCCTCGAATTTTGTACCGTTTCTTGACAGGGACGGGGGGGGGCATCGTCTTGGTTGCGCATGCTCCGGATTTGGAGGCAGAGTGTGTTTTGCATTGTTTGTTGACATGGATGGTTGGGGGGGGGGTGAGCAGATTGTCGGCATTGTTCTGGGTTGGTTGCCAGTCGCCTGGGGGAGGGGGTGTATGTTGATATGGAAGCGTGATCAACCCTTCATTGGAAGGGAAGGGGGCAGAGGGAAGAGGAAGCGCCCTGAGCCAGTCACGCCGAGAGGGCTGGTGGGATGACGCATAACATTTTGGAGCTGACCTCAGGAAGAATATGCGTGTTCCTCGTCCTGGGGAGCCATGGCGCGATCCAAAAAGTTTTCGGGGCGATGGCGCTCGAACAAGGAAAGGGTCGGGCTATTCGCCGTGATGCCCCCCTCCACTCATTCGCGTGCGCTCCCCCTCTTCTTCCCATTCCTTCATTCCTTTTGCTTATACGTAACTCATCCCTGGCGCACCCCCAGACGTGTCGGTAGGGCGGGCCGGGCGTTTTGATTGAGACTTCCTGACCGTTTCATGATCTTGAAGCTTGAAGGTTGCAACCGTTTCGCGGATGGATGGCGGGCCGTTTTCAGAATGTGGTTCTCGCTTTAGCACCGCGCACATGTGTTTATTACAAATGCGCAAAAGTTTCAAGAATGGAGGGAGGTTGGGTTTCAGCATGTGGCTCTCGCCTTTGCGCCACGCACATTCGGGATAAAAGTTTGAAACCTTTTCACTGATGGAGGGCGGGCGGTTTCCAACATGTGACTCTCGGCTCAACGCCGCGCACATTTGCTTCAAAAGTGTGCAACAGTTTCGATGGTAAACGGCTGCTCTTTTTCAAAGTGTGGGTCTCGCCTTGGCGCCGCGCACATTCTTTCTGGAAGTTTACACAAAATTTAAGGATTCGCATGGTCGAGATCCCAAGCATGATGTTCTGGCATCATTTAGCTTTGTCAGGACGCAGCAGTCACATCGGCTCGTGGAGTTGAAGTCCCAGGAATTGCGTTCTGGTACGATTGAGCATTGCCAAGACGCGGCAGTCACATGATTCGCGACGCTGACGGGCCAGGAATTTAGTACGGATGGGGATTCTCAGACGGTTGTCTTCCAATGGGGCAGTTCCCGTAAAGGAAATAAGCTCCTGTAGGGCCATATAAAGAGGCAATGTGGTGGAGGGAGGGTTTATTGTAATATCTTTGATGCGTCTTGTGTTTACACTGGTCCTCCTCCTAATCCGCTCCCGCTCATTATCCTTTTCCTCCTGGTCATCACCCTCGTCCTCTTCCTCCGTTCCGCCTCCTCCTCCTCCTCCTCCTCCTCCTCCTCCTCCTCCCCCTTGTCCTCTGCCCGTCTTCCTGCGTTCCGTTTCGTCCTGCTCCTAATCGCCTTCGTCCTACTCATCCTACCACTCCACTTGCACGCCTTCCCTTCCCCACCCTCGACCTCCACCCGCTCCTCTTACTCGCCGGGCACTGGGGACGTTCAGCGTCGGAGACATTCATTGCACTGGGGCCTGTCCCTATCGGTTGTTGAGACTGGGCTTCTTCAAGGCGCGTTTCCAAGGGCATTCCTGATCCCCCTGCCCATTCTCACACCATCATCCTCGTCCTCTTTCTCCAGCGCTCGCGTGCCTGAGTTGGGGTCTCTCAGCAATAGGCACGACGCTAGTCCCCGAACAAAGACCACGCACGCCCAGTGCAACAAATGAGCATGCAGTCGTGAGACTTGCGAATGCCCCACTCCAGCTTTCCCTTCTTGCATTTCTATCGCGTGAGTGCTGGGCGTGCTCATCGCTGATAGCGGTGGCTGGGGGGAGTCACGTTGGTTCGCAACCCGTAGGCCCGGCAACCTTCTGATTTCTTGCCCGTCTTGCTGCGTAGACCTGCAGGGGAGCATACCATGTTTGACAGGACCCGCAGTCCCTCTCGCAGAGTGCCCACCTTCTAAAATCTGACGCGCAGTGACAAACTGGCCTGTCAGTCAACGTATTGGCACTGATGGCGGGCACCCGCCAACTGGTCGGCCACGCTTAGTGCTCGCCAGCCAACTCCATGGCAGGACGCGTATACGCGCACATGGCTGGCAAGGCCCAGCCAGCCATGCAGCTGAGTGGATGGGCCTTGCCAGCCAAGCACTTGACTCCGCAGCCCGCCATCCACTCGGTTGGGGACAAGCTCAGTGGCCATCCAGTTGGCTAGGATGCGCCCTGCGTAGCCAACTAGTTGGCTCCCACCCGTCCGCACGGCCACTGATTTCGTTGCCATTACCAGCCAACGAGGTGGCCAGCAGTGCCATTCGCGTGCCAAACCAGTTGGGCGGACACGCTGCGAACCCAATCAGTTGGCCCGGGAGCCGGCCTGGGCAACCCCATGGCGCTGCGACCCAATCACTTAATTGAATACAAGTCTTATGTGACGCGTGGGGCACAGGCGAGTCAATTGGTTGGCTCGATGCGCGGCTCGAAAGCCCTGCGGGAGGTTTCACATCCAAGTGGAGGGATGTGCATACAGTCGACTGGTTCGGTACGCGAATGCCTCCGCCGGCCGATTCCTTGGCTGGCAATGCGCTGCCAGCCGAGTCATTGGCCGCGCGAGCGGGCGAGCGACCACTGCGTGGTTGCGAAACGCGGCCGCCCGGCTAACTGGACGGCAGGCCGCATGGCCGAGCACCTGGCCACGCAGCCAAGCGTCCACTTGGTCTCGCGGGGCCCCGTGCAGCCAGCTGGCTGGACTGCGCCCCACCTGCCGAGCCAGCGAGGTGGCCGTCCACCTCCTGTGGGGGGCCCGCAGAATTGTCTGGGGGCGCACTGGCCAACCACCCGGTCATCGAGGACCCGCCAGCCAACGAGCTGGTTGCGAGCATGGGGCCGCCAATGCGTGTTGCTGCCTCGTTGCGACCTTGGGGTGGCAAGGCAGCTTCGATCATGTCGCGCACAGTGTTGGGCGAGACCAAACACGAATAACACAGACTCGGGCACATGATGTGTAAAACGGCGTTCCCATGACATGAATTTCACGGTTGAGGTGCGTGATGCAAGCACGTAGCACCTGTAGCCCCACACAGGGTGCAGTGTGAAGTCTTGCTGCTAGATACCCTTGCTATTGATTTTCTTGAGTGTAGTCGTTCGCGACTGCTTGGTGCTGCTCGGAGCTGCTTTCCTGCACTCGAATCCTGCTTTTCGTCCTCCTCCTCCTCCTAGTTACTCTCTTCCGCTGTCCTCCGCGCACTTCCTCCTCCCCTTCTCCACCTCCTCCTCACTGTTCCTCGTCGCTCCTCCTCCTCCTCCTCCTCCTCCTCCTCCTCCTCCTCCTCGTCCTCCTCCACTTCCGCAACCCCGGAAAGGCGAGAACGCTAAAACCGTTAAAACGCTTATGGGAAATACATGATGTAGGCATCTCGGGGCCCCTCTTGGCGGCCTCTTGTAGCTTCCTTGGGGCGTATTTGGGGCCTCTCGGGCCGCCAAGCGAAGAGATGATATTTGACGTCTCGGGGCACTATTGGACCGTCTCGGGGCCCTCCTGGACCATCGTGGGAGCCTCTTGGGACCCTCTTCGCCCGGCTTGGCGTCCTCTGGCCTCGGGAGCATTCCTGCGAGAAGGCCCCAGAGGGACGCGACAATACTCTGCACACCGGCCCCTTAACATTCAATTGAGCGACGCCGAAAAACGGGGTCGTCTGCGCCGACATTCGCGCGTAAGTTGCCCGCGTAATGTCGCGCGTAAGCGCCCACGTGCCGCGCTGACACCCGCGCAAGCCACCGCGTAAGGTCGCTGTGCCATCTTGCGTAAGACTCCTTTCGTTTCGTCGCCCAATTGTTCGTGCCTGAGGATTCGATCTGCAAAGGACCGGAGGTCACTGCAAATCGTGCCTCAAGGCAGGGTGGCGGGTTCTTCAGCGGTGAGCAATCAACAACACCAGCAGCACCACCAACAGCAGCACAAACAGTCCTCTCGGCTCGTCGCACGGAGGGAGGCTACGACGCCATAGCGGAGCTCCAGGTGCGGAACAGCGAGCGCGCGCGGCGAGGGCTGCTCGACGCACGCGGCGGGGCCGCTGGCACAAAGAAGCGGCGGGGGGCCCCCACGACGACGACCACCACGAAAACGAGGACGGCGACGAAAGCGACGACGAGAAGGAGGACGAGCGACGGCGGCCTTCTGCGGGCATCGGCGGCCTGCGGCGGCCGTCGCAGGCCCAGGCGACGACGGCGGCGACGACATAAGACGACGACGAGAGCGAGGAGCAGGAGGAGGATGACGACGACGAGGACGAGGTGCCCCCGAGCAGGTTCCGAGACGCAGGATCCACACCACGGTCTCGCCAACACTGGTGGAATCATTCGCATCGTTGCTCCCTGTTGCGCGCATGCTGGGCGCCTGGGAGCGCCGCCTGGGCGTCCTGGGAACGCTGCTGGGGCCCTGGAAGCTGGGGGGCGTCCTCGGGGCGCCAGCGAGTCTCGCAGGCCGCGCGGATGCGCGGGCATTTCAGTGCGAGTCGGTGGGTTGGGCGGGCGCGGTATGATGGCGACGCCGACAACGGCAGACACGATGGTGATAGCAACGATGATGGCAGCTTGTCGATCAATGACGACGGCAAGGCCAAGGGCGACGCCGATGCTGATCACGCCGCCAACGACGCTGATGCCGCGTCGGCGATGAAGGTTTTGAGCGGATTTCGATATGCGCGCGCGGCCGACGCGCGCGAGTGGCCCGCATGGCGTTATTTGACAGGGATCGCGCCCACCCACCCCGCGCCCCCACCCCCAGCACGCGCGCAAAGGCGTTCGAATAAGTTCGGCATGTGCGCGCGAGAGGCCCGCTTGGTCGTATTTGGTGAACGTGCTGAAGAACCGATGGTTTTCTCAAGAATTCGCAAAAGCGCGCAGACCGTTTTCGAAAATTGGTGTTGCCAAGCAATGTATGGTTATATGTCCTCCACACTTTCGATGTTTAATCCCGAGCGGAACGTCGTGATTACGCGTGGTATAAAAAATGCCGGCAATCGCGCGCGACGACGCGCGCGTGCGCAGTTTCCACCCCACGTGTCCCAAGGGATAAGCGAGGCCCCGTGTGATAAACGAACGTGCGCGCATAGTGTTTGTTGCAGAGGATGATGGGGGGGTCCATATCAGCTGGGCTGGGGCCGTACGAGTTCATATCAAGGATGGGCGATGGATCTCGATAGTACATGAATGCTCAAGCGAACGCAACAACGGAAACCCCGGGGGAACGATCCTTATTTTATTTGGGAAAAAGAGAACTACATGGTGCGATTCACCCTGCCGAACTTGAAGTCGTCAGCCCCACTGCTCGCGCAATCACCCCACCCATCCACCCGCAACATGGGTCGCAAAACCCCTGCGGCGGCGATTGCGATGGCGCATCGCAGCCGCCGCGCCAGCGCGCGCAGGCTCTCGCTCAGAGCGGCCAGCCAGTCTGGCGCGACCAGCGCGGCCGCGGTGGCGCAGACCCTTGGGGACGCGTTTGCCGCGCGCGGGCACTTCAGTGCGAGTCGGTGACGTTCTTTCACGGTATCATGGCGACGTCGACAATTGAAGACGCGACGATGATGCTAGCGATGCTAGTGACGACGATGACGATGACCACGGCAGAACCAATGACGGCGCCGATGTTGATCACGCCGATGACGATGATGGTGCCCACGCGTTGGTGATGAAGGTTTTCGAAGGATTTGGACACGCGCGCGCGGCCGACGGGTGCGAGTGGCCCACACGGCATTTTTTGCAACGAAATCTAGACTCGGGGGGAGGCATGAATCGAACAAGGGAGCCACATGGAAGAAGTGGGGCTGCAAACTCATGTCCGAATCTGCGCTTCCATGACGATTCACCGTCGTCAAGGGGTCCTTGCGTTATAGCATAGACGGAAGTATCGGACAGCATATGTCCAAAAAGGTGGGGGAACGCCTGCCTGCATTTGCAGCGTTCGAGTCCCCATCTGAACAATCCCATTGGATCGTTCAGCGACAGCCAATAAGTTTCTTGTTGCCAGGGATGGCTGGGTCATGTGCAATCTTTAGTTCGATGCACGCCCGTGCAAGTTCTCTCGCACCGTCAGTATTACACCTTGTGCTGTTATGAAATCGGTTGCCCGGTCGCGAAAAGGCACACACGCGGTCTCGTCGTGGAGCCCCGCGATAGGTCATCCATCGCAAGCCAGTGATCCATGGTGGTCAGGTGTCCGCACGTTGTGGGATTCGCATGATTTCGACACGCGCGCGAGAGGCCCGTCTGGTCGCATGTCACGGAAATGTTGAACAACCTATGGTTTTCATTAAAATCCTCAAAAGCGTGCGCGCAAACCTGTTTTGACAAGTCGTTGCGAACCCATTTGGTTTTGCTTGTTTTCGGGACATTCGATTTCGACTTCCTCACGAAGGGTTCCGGCATGCGCGCGAGACGACGCGCGTTGATGTACATCGTTCAGTTCCAAAGAATTCTTGAACACATTGATACACGAGTATGCGCGCCTAGTGTTTTTGTTTGCGCTGAGTGGTGGGGGTGTCGGTTTGGGCTTGGTTAGGGTGGAACGCATGAGCTTTGAAAATGAACGATGGGGCAAAATCGTATGTAAACTGCACATCCCCAGTGGAAACGGTAGTTCCAGCTTGTGGGGATTGATCCTCATTATTTTGACACGGGGGGATCTATGTGAGCCACATCAACGCACAGCTGTTCAAAATAATTCGAGGCAGTGCGAAGCGGGCGTCGACGAGGCGGCGGGCAGCGACCAGGCGGCGACGGCGGCCACATGGCGACCACAGCGGCCCGCAGGCCTAGGCGACGGGCGGCGACGGGGCGGCGACGGCGGCCACACGGCGGACGGCCACAGCGGCCCGCAGGCCCAGGCGACGGGCGGCGACGAGGAGGCAATGATGGCCACATGGCGGCCAGAGCGGCCCGCAGGCCGAGATGGTCAAAAGACAAGCGAGAACCCCTAAGTGCACACACGGTTCGAGGAATTGCTGCGAAGGCCTTGCGGCCGGTGCCGCCGACCTTGAAGGCGGGACCTCGAAGCCCCCTCGACCCCCGGTATCGCCCCTCCCGGGACCCGCCAGAGACCCAGGGGGGTGGTACTCTGATCTGGAACCACCTTCCCCCACCACAGTGGGACCTCCCCCGCCCATTCACAGGGGGGACCCCTTTTGTCCTCCCTGTCCACAAGCATACAGGGGGGACCGGCGAGGGGAGGGGGGCTGCCAGGACCCAAGGGGCGGAGGCAATCTGACCCGAGACCCCCCGTACCCCCTCCCCCCGTACCCTCCCACCCCACCCCCCCACCACCCGTTAGGGAGGGGAAAAATCGCAGAGAATCGGCTTAATTACGACAGTTCTTTTCTCTTCTCTTTTTCTCGGGGCTGACAACGACGACCACGACGACGACGACGACGACGACGACGACGACGACGACGTCGTCGATGACGACGACGGCGACGACGATTACAACGAAGACAGCGTCTCATACAAGCCAACGGGTCAGCGGATTATGTCACGCCCCTTGATCCCCCCCGCGGAGTCGCGCCACTTCCGTCGACTCAAAAGTGGAGGGCCTGATCTGGACTTCAGAACTTACCCGAAACTTGCTTGGAAAATATATGATTTTGGCGTTCTCGCCTTTTTGGGTTCTCGAGGGCCCATAGCGACCCAGACAGCCTCCAAAATGACCCCAAGACGCCCCATTTTGCCCCGAAGAGAGCCCCAAGCCGGCCCAAGGGAGACTCATTATGGCCCAAAGAGGCCCCCAAGGCAGTTCAGAGAGGCCCCCAAGATTGCCTCCGAAGGGGCCAGCTGGCCCAAGAGCGCCCCAAAATGGCCCCAGACGCCCCCATGAGACCTCAAGAGGCCCCCAAAAGGGCACAAGAGGCCCCAAAGAGGCTTCCAGAAGGCCCCTAAGAAGCTCCCAGGAAGCCCCACAACGAAGTCGCTGTACGTGGTCCGGACGTGCACCCCGCGAAGCGAGAAAAATCCGCACATGTGCATCTCATTCCCTGGCACTTCTGGCTGCGAGTGTCTGAGTGAGAGAATCTCAGCCCGTGGCGACTGAGCGTTCCGCGGCGTCTTCCCTTTGGAGTGCCGAAATGCTCCTGCTACATCGGGATGGCCTCTGGATGCTGAAGGGAGCAGGGGATACTCCAACCAGCGTGTCGCTGGAGATGTCCCCAGGATCCGGCCGCGAACGGGCAAGTGCAGCACCCCGTGGCTGCTCCTCTCCTCCTCGGAGTGAGCAAGCGCTACACCTGCAAGCAGCATCGCGGTGGCCAGCGGGCTCTTGAACGGAGAGGAGTCGAACGAGCGAAGAAGCCGTGCCATGACGGCACATTGGCGGCAGTGCAAATGGTATGTGAAACGAGCATGCACCTTCGTAGTGGCTCGCCTGCTTAGCTCACGCGGGAGGGGGGGGAGGGGGAGGGGGGGCAGGACGGTAAGCAGGCAAGCCCTTATACAAGAGAACGGCAGCGCTGCCGGACAATGGCCTTCCAGTTCTGGAATGAGCCGCTACAATTCGACAGCGTTGTTGCTAGCGGGTCCTCGTCCTGCTGCGCGGCTCTCAGTACCTGCGCCCTGGCTCTCTGGCCCCACGACACCCTTGGGCGCCCTCGTTTTCGAACTCCCTCTGGCCGTGCCAACTTTGTGGATGAAGGTCGGAAAACTGAACATCGCGAGATACATGAATCGGGCATCATGGCCACCCGTCCAACTAAACACATCTGTTTGGCAACTAACTCATCTGCCAGCGGGCGCGACGACGCTGCCTTCAGAACCTCCTGGTTGGACACTCGGGATATCATCGGATGCGGGATGCCCCATATCTTCCGCAGGCAACACACGTGGAACGAATTGATGCGAGAAAACTCTGCCTTGTTCAATCGTTCCGTCTCTAAGCTGCAGAGCAATTTGGCTGCGACACATGCTCCGTATATGCATTGTTTCCTTGCCCGGCTCAACGACGAATGGCTCCAGGCCTTCTTAAGGAGCGTGAAGGAGTTGCGCGCCTCGCCCAGCCTGCGTGCCACGGTGCACCCGGCACTGCCGCCAGTGGTGAGCATACCGCCGAGATTCAGAGCGTGAATTACCTACCCCGCTTTCGCTTCCAGGCAAAACCAAGTCATACCATACGCCTCCTCGTCAAGCGGCCTGACCAGTACATGCCGTAGTTTGGCATCGCTTGGTATCTATTGGAAGCGAGGGTGGTCAAAAGCGAGGTAGGTTTGTTTGCCCCTAAGAGATAGATCTGCTGCTCTGCCTTCGGGGCGGGGTGGCCTCGCGGATCGAAAAGGGGCGGCGGATTTCCAGCTTGCAGAACTGCAGCCGTGTCCCAGTTCGGCAGCAGCCCATACGGAGCGGCACGCGAGAGCAGGCGGTCGAGGGCGCCCTGCAAACAATCGGACGACCGGCAGATCAATGCTGCATCGTCCGCGAACTCGGCGTCGTCTGTCCGACTGCCCGCGTGCCCCCATTTCACGTCTTCCATGATGACAGACAAAACTATGATGAACAGATATGGTGAGAGTGGATTGCCCTGGGCTATTCCAGCAGACTGTTCTCGGACACCAGATTCCTTTCCCGAGTCGCGCACATTGAATGTGCTGCGCTGGTAGATGGATGCGACCATGTCGACGTACTCTTCGGGCATTCCAAACCTGCGCAGCGCCACTTGCATGGCTCCGGGGTCGATGCGATCGAATCGAAGGCCTTGGACCAATCGAGAAGCAACACTGTCAGTTCGCCATGCTCGAGATCCTGGGCGGCGTCCAACAGCCGCTGCACGGCGAGCGCAGCCAGGCCTGTGCCCCCGCCACGTGGAAAGCCAGACTGGTTGTCGCGAAGCCAGCCCTCCACCCCTCCAGATCGCAGTCGTTGCAGTTTGAGGCTTGCAAGCACCTGGTATCCATCTGCAAGTCGAGATATATTGGACGATCGTTGGAAGGCAACGCAGGGTCACCTTTCTTGAAGAGCGTTGCGACTGAGAAACGTCACCAGTCCTGCGGAATCGATTTCGAATGCCAGCACTGGTTGCACAACCGCAGCAATATGTCGAGGGCGTCCGCACTCCTGCCCAACGCGGCCCAGAAATCAGGCGGCACGTTGTCTGGCCCACTCGCTCTGCCTCTCCGCAACCTTGCGAGAACTGGCTTAGGCTCCGCTGACCAGAACCCTCCGCGGGGTATGCCAGGCGTTGCCCCGAGCTTCGGCTCCTCTGGCGCGCGGGCGCCTGCGTCTGGGCTATATTTCGCCATTGAAGGTCCTGCAGATAACTACGTCGCCAAGGTTTCTGCCCTCTCGCTGGACTCCGCGAAGTCGCCGGCCGAGTTTTGCGAAGTCTGCCTTGGTGCCGGCGGGAAGAGACGCCTCCCGCAGGCGCTTTTAACTGGCGAGCCGGCCACCGTCCGCCGAGTCTGCCTCCAGCCATGCTGCCCGGTCCTTCTTCGCCGCTGATTTGGAGGAGGAGGAGGAGGAGGAGGAGGAGGAGGAGGGGGAGGGGAGGGAGGAGGAGGAGGAGGAGGAGGAGGAGGAGGAGGAGGAGGAGGAGGAGGGGAGGAGGAGGAGGAGGAGGGGAGGAGGGGGAGGAGGAGGAGGAGGGGGAGGAGGAGGAGGAGGAGGAGTTGGTTTCCTTGTCCAATGAAGCCTCGAGCTCGGACTGACCCATTGCCCGCGCGTTGTTCCGCAGATCGATGAGGTCCAGCGTGGCCGCTCGAATCCAAGGCCGTCTCGCCCTGACAGGGCGAACGCGCAAGGCAGCATCTGCAGCAGCCTCCATGTTGGAGCGCATTTTCTCCGCCAGTGCATCGACGCAGCCATCTCCAGCGCCGCGCAACATGTCTTGTCCAAGCTCGACAAAGCAGTCGCAGATTTGATTCGCCACTGCAGCTTGCTCGAGACTCCTGATGCCCCGCGCCTCCTGGGACTCCTTGGGGAGCTTCTTCGGGATGTGCACTCCCAAGTCTGCAATGACAACGAAATGATGTGACTGTAAGGCTATGTCCCGCCTGCTTCTGACTGCGCGAACAACTCCTCGCCACCGTTCATGCACAAGAAATTGATCAATCTCTGCAAACTTGCTCGCCGCAATTTCGTAAAATGGGCGGGCAGAGATATCGTAGTACGTGACTTGTTGGTGCACGGGGCGCTCGTGGAATGTGTTCGCCACGACCATGTTCACAGACCCACATGTTTCCACCAGGAACACCCGATTGCTCGCGGCATCGATCTGTGCTTCGGGGTTGCCGTGGACGTATGGTCCCAAGACGTCGAGCTCCCCAACGCCTCGTCGATGTATCCGGCTGTTGAGATCACCACAGACAACAATAGGGCCGTGCATTTTAGTCTTTTGCGCAACATCGTCCAGATCATTGAAGAAATTCTGACGCTCCTCAACCGGGCGCCCGTGGTGAGGGGCATACGCTGTAACGATGCAGATTTGTCCTCCTTCGACTTGGAGCCGCAAGCTTGCTAACCTTGAGCTATGTTGCGCAAATCCCAAGACGGCACTGCGAACGCGAGGAGATACCAGGAAGCCTACTCCGGCATGTTTTCTCACATCCAGGCTCCCACCAGATAGACTGACAAAGAAATCATTGTGCAGGAGATATGCTGAACCAGCCAAGTGCGTTTCCTGGATTTGCAACACGTCGATGCTCTCAGCCTTCATGACCAGCTCAAGCTGCTCCAGCTTTGTCTCGTTCATTAACTTATCCTCTGAAAGGCCCTCCACGTTCCAAGAGGCGAGCTGTTCGTTCTGTTCCGGAATTGCCTTGGACAGTTCCGTCGTTCCTGAAAACGGTTAGTGAACGCATGTGTTGGCCAGGGTAGGGTTGGTGAAATTCCCAGGGCGGTCGCATGGGTACCTGCTTCACCCTATTGGGAAACAAGTGGTGCGCAAAACTCCCCAGAGTGTGAAACGCCGATGCGCCGTTCGAGTCCCTAGTGATGGGAAGGTTTTGACTTGCCCGTCCCAGCACCTTTATTCCCAGCGCCTCGCACGAGCTTCTCCTGGCCGTCCGTGAGGATCTTGTCCCAATCCAAGCTCTTCAAGTAGCCCTCCCACCCGGCCTCGTACTCTACCTTGAGGGCACCTTCCTCCACGACTGCCGCGAGGACCTGGTCGTCCCCCATGTGCAGGGTGCCGGCGTTCTCGTCCACCCACATCGACGACTTCATGAAACCCCATTGGGAGAGCATCCATTTCGCTCCGAAAAGAGTCAGGCGTGCAACGCGCGTGCCCAAAGGTTGCTCTTCAGTGGCCCAGACCCGCTTCTCGTCGGATGTCACGTGTTTGAGGCTCCTGATCGTAGCTACCGCTGTGTCGCGATCTTCCTGCTTCTGGAACTCTGCGAGCACCACCCCGTTGAAGTTCCCCTTCACGTAGAATTCGGAGGCCGGGGTAGCGTATCCCTCCTACAATCGATCTTTGATCCACTTGGATGCTGACCACTCGTCCCCCATACCCTCCAGACCTCCCAAAACTGCAATCAACTTGGTGTCGTCGGTCCCAGTTCTCATCAGGGCGCGCATCTGGGCTTCTAAGCTGCACGATCTGCTTCTGCAAGTCCTGCTGGAATTGGTTATCCTGCGATTTCCCGCCCTTCCTCCCCCCTGGGCCCACGGTCGCCTTGAAGCTCTGAACATCATCGTTCACAGCCTGGATCTTGTTCATGAGGTCGTTGTTCTTATCCTCCAGCCCCTTCCACATGTTGTCCATGTTCGCCTCCACTCTCGCCACGTCGTCCTGGAGTGCCCAGACCGTGTCCAGAACTGGCCGGGGTCGTTCATCAAGTCTCTTGTCCAAGAGTTCTGCGATCGCACTGAGGGTGACAGCTTGTCGGTGTGCATCGGGGGGCGCAGCAGGCGCCTCCTGCGCCCCCTCGTCCCCGTCCGTTGCGTGCAGCGGGCCGAACAGCCGCTGTCGAAGGTCTCGCTCGGTTCCGAGGTGCGTGCCAGGCTGCCGCGTGTGCGGCCTGCTGCTGGCACCAGCACCGTCTGCCATTGCGCGCGGCCGGGGGCTTGCCGCAGGCAGCCAGCTATTCACCCTTGCGAGCCGCTCGAGGCATCCCCACGATCTGGGCTCGAACGGGGACATGCAATACTCCCCGGCTGCTCCCCGGGGTGCACAAAGCTATGCCTGCTACATCACGGTGGTCATGAGGCTCTCAAGAGGAAGGGGCCGGGGAAACTGAACGAGCGAAGCGCTGAAGACATCCCCACAATCTGGGCACGGATGGATAATCGTCCCCCTCCCTGGTGGCTCCTCCTTGGGGTGCCCAAACCTCAAACTCCGCGCCAGCTGCACCGTCGTGGGCATGGGCGAGTCTGAATCTGGGGAGCGATTCCGAGTGGGTCTGAATGCGAGTGGCCGCGCGCGGGTGAGTTCTGAGTTGAGCCGAGTGCGAGCGAGCGCGAGCCGTCTGAGTGCATGCGTCTGCGTGGGAATGAGTCTGAGCGTGCGTGGATCTGAGTACGAGTGAGTCTGAGCACGAGTGAGTCTGAGTACGAGTGAGTGGTCGGAAGCATGAGTGACCGAGTGTGGATACGCCCGGCCATGACGAGGCTGAGCATGAGTCGACGTGAACCTGATGACGTTGAATTGGGTATGTACGAGGCGGGTGAACGGGGCAGGCGGGTGAGTGGGGCGAGCGGGAGGCGGGAGGCTGGCGAGTGAATGAGGAAGGGGGCGCATCACACGAATAGCTAGAAGCCCCTCTTAGGACATGGAGGGCATGGTGGAGAGCAGCACAAAAGGGTATCCATGGGAGCGTCCTGAGGGCCATCCTCGGCCAAGAGGGTCCCTCTCGAGCGGCCTCGGAGGAGCCCACCTCGGGACCACTTCGCAGGGGCGCTTGCCAGCACAGAGCAGCAGCACCCTGGCGCTCCACAGTGTGTGCGCCAGAGGTGCGGCCTCCCGGCCGAGGCCGGCAGCACCTCCGCCGCCCGAGGGCCCCGCGGGGCCATATGCGACAGAAGTTGCCGCACCGGCAGCGCTGTGGGCGACCAGGCTTTACCTCTGCCACGCAGCCGCACACACCCGACGCGGCCGGCCCGTGGCGAGAGCCGGATACACTGTTCTGTCGCACCGCGGGCCCTCGATCCACGCGGTGAGGCCTGGAGCAGCTAGCGCAGAGGAGGCGGGGACAGAAGGCGGCCGCGGAGAGGGGGCCGAAACGGGGCGAGGCGCTCAGATCGTGAAGAGCTTTGCGCCGGGGCAGCGACCCAGAGATAGATGCACACGTGGCCGCATGTCTTCCCAGCATCCCGTCCTCGTGTGGCCAGTCACGGTGATCCTCCATGTATCCAGCACGTGGTCTCTGCATGCCCCACGTGAGCCCACCCGTGTGTGCTTCCAGTTTCCTGGTGCCGCTACCGCCCGAGTCCACGACGACCGACCAACGACCGGGAGTCGTCGTCGCCCCAGGCCGCATGCTCCGTGTCGCCATCGCCGCGCGCGCCCCAGGCGATGCCGTGCCGCCACCGCGGCCGCCGCGCCGCGGCCGCCGCCCGCCCGACTCCGGCCGTTCATGGGCGCGCCCTCCTCTTCTCCTCCTCCTCCTCCTCTTCTCCTCCTCCTCCTCCTCCTCCTCCTCGTCCTCCTCCTCCTCCTCCTCCTCCTCGTCCTCCTCCGTAGCCATTTTGGCTCAAGGTCCCAATGTTGCTTGGCATATCGCCAAGAGGCTTACACGGCATACCCTTGTTCCAGGGCCAGCTCAGGATTGCCTTTACGCTCTCCTTACATATCCACGCGGGTTTGATTTTTTGTGGTGCCGCGGCCACCTCCATATTGGTGTTCGAGAGTCCAGACCCGGTGGTCCACGGCGAGCTCCCAACATGCCCGAGACGAACGACCTCGCCACCATTCGTGATCGTCGCGAACGAAGCCCTCGTAACAACAAAGACCCCTGGCAAGATGCAGCACAAAAGGAAAGACTTGACCAATTCCGCTCCGAGATCGAGAAACATCTGGCCATTCAGGTTGCTGACGCGGCTGAACAATTCAAGGCTACCGCAGAGAAGGTCGCCGCCTCGTCTCAAGCCAGCTTCATCACGCACACCACGTCGAGAACGATATCGTCTCCCTCAAGCAGCGCATCTCCGCCTCTGAAGTGGAATCCAAGAACCTCAACGACGCGGTGGACAAGATCAAGACTGCCATTGCCCATGCTGAAGCCCAGGTTCCCTCGCTCGACGTCAGCAACATCGGATCGTGGGACAGGGCACCACACATCGACACCTTTTGGATCGCCTCCACCGTGGACATCACACAAGCATCTCTCAAGTCAGCCACCGCCGAATGGTTTTCGGCAGCCAATATCGACGTGTCTATGGTACGCTACAACAACTCCGCTCCTGCCAAACGTGTTTCCATCACTGTACTCGGAGCCGATGCTGTAGCTGTACCACGTGCTCAAGCTCTTCACCATCATCTGCGCATTGGTCGGGAATGGCGTACATTCACGATCGGTGGCGCCCCATGCTACGTCAGCGCAGACAAGAGCCCCAAGCTCGTCAGGCAGGAGATCCAGCTCAAGAAGCTGGCAAGGATTGTCAACAACGCCAAGCAGGACCTCAACCCCAAGATCCACCGCGCCGATGGCTACCTCTCCATCGACAACGTGCCCATCGTCCGCATCCAAGTGGGCTCCCGCCCTGAGATTGCGACCAAGATCCAATGGTCTGATGCTGCTGATGGCGTCGGCCTTACTCCTGCGATGCGGTCTTCTTGTGCCGACGCCCTTGCAGCTGCCTTCGCGGATGCAGCCACATCAGTGTCGTGGATTTAACAGCAAGTGGACTCCATGGAACGCGACTACCGCATCATCTACGACCGAATGCTCGGTGGTCAGCTGGGACGCCCAGGCGCTGGTACACTCGAACATCGTCAAGCGCGACGCCAAATTCTCCATCCTCAAGCCCTACCTCGCCAAGCGCCCCCTCATTGCCATTCAGGAGACACACGGCACCTCGCAGATGATTCACAGCCTCATCAACTCCACGGGCGCAAAGTACGACGTCTACCACAGCGGCATCCCCGACTCCAATGCGGCGGGCGGCGTCGCCTTCCCCATCCCAAAGTTCGCCCCCAGCAGCGACCAGGACAACACCAAGCCGTTGATCAACTTCTCCGTGGTCATCCCTGGCCGAGTTGCCGAACTGCGCATCCGCGACCCCAGCCTGGCATACCTCCATATATACCTCAACACTCATAACCATGATCTCTCCGCAGATGACCGAAGACGGCTCAAGGCCACGTGGCAAGTGGCACTGAATGAAGCTAACAACGATCCTGAACACGTGATGTTCTTCATGCTCGGCGACTTCAATGTCTCTGAACTACCCGCTCGCAATCTACTACGCCCTGTCGAAGTGCCTGCTCACGAACGATACCAGCTCCAGCCCACCTTCTGGAAGCAGCTCTTCCGACCGCTGGTCGAGATCTGCACGCCATCCACCACCCACCGCTGCTACGCGAACAACACCGAGTCGAGCATCGATCGCTTCTTCACCTCCTTCCTGGCACACAATCTCACCCACATTGGGACGATCATGGTTGCCGACGACTCGCCACTCGAACGAAAGGGAATACCTGCCAGTGACCATAAACTTCTTCATGTTCGATTCCGCCCCCGAATTCAACGGCCCCATGCTGAGCGAGGCATCCCCGCCTACCTCTTCAACTCCGACTTCTACAAGCTCTTCGTCGACAAGCTCTCCGCCGACACCGAGTACGACACGCTCACGCCCATCATCAAGTGGCGCACGCTGAAATCCAACATGACGAACGCTGCGAAAGCCACGCGAGAGGCTCGTGCGCGGCTACCGCCTGCAGTTCTTGCACGCGACCATCTCTCGATCTCCAAGGAAGTCAACTCGATGACCATGAGAAGCATCTCGCGCGCGGTCTGGTACCAGGACATCAAGCTCGCGCGCCTCCTTATCGACACCACCCACCTGGGCTCCAAGCACTTGCAGATCATCATCGACAACTCTACCGACATCCCTTCGAGCAAGGTTCGCCTTATCAGCGCCAACGCCTTCGCAGATGCCGCTGCTGAAGCTCATGCTGCTGTCGCTGAAGAACGTCGCGCCCTCGCTGCCGCACGTGCCCGTGATGCTTATCAACGTCTACAGCGTCAACAAGGGGACAGGTGGCGGAAACGGGCCAGTGCCACACGCAGACTTGGAGAGCTGTGGAAGCCTTTCTCCAAGCGTCTGGTGCTCGCTGGCATCCGAATTTCGCAAGGCAACTCCTCCGGCATTGCCAAGACGCCGACGGACATGCACGACGCTATACTAGCGCACTGGGGCCCGATCTTCGCTGACAAACCAGTGAACATCGCCAACATGAACGTCTACCTGGACTCCGTCTTCGCCCAGCGCGACTCTGTTGCGCTGGAACTCCCCAACGCTGAAGAACTACAAGACGCAGCAAAACGAGCACATGACTCCGCCGCAGGTCCTGACGGTCTTCCCTGCAAAGCTTGGGCGTCCACTCCCAACAGTTTCGAGATCCTGGAAGAGCTCGTGGCCAACATCTCGGTCAACAACATCATCCCGCACGATTGGAACCACGCACTACTCGCCATGCTTCCAAAAGGTGATGCGCCTGCAGGACACTCTGAATGCCATCGGTCGCCAGACCAACTCCGCCCTCTCGCGATGAAGAACACCGACGTAAAGATTGCTGCCTCCGCCATCAACCGCAAGCTCCATCCGATAGTCAAGCAAGTGTCGAGTATCCAACGAGGTTTCGTTCCTGGCCGCCAATTCCTCAACAACATAGTCGAAGCCGACACGTACAGCCGCATCTACAGCACCATGGACAACGCCGCCGAGCTCATGCCGTGCTTCCTCAGCATGGACATTGCCGCCGCCTTCCCAAGCCTGCTTCACACTTGGTTATGGGAAGTGATTCGCAGATGGGGGATTGGTGGCCGCGCCCGTCGCCTCCTCCAGTCCTTCTACGCCTCGCCCATCGCCTTCCTCGAGCTGGGAGGCACACGTCGACCATTACTCGTTGCAGCCAGCGGCGTAGCTCAGGGCTGCCCACTCAGTGGCACCATCTGGGCCCTGGTATTCGACCCCATCCTACGCGGAATTCAACGCCACTTCTCTCAGATTGGCCGTGGCATGGCCAGTGCTTGTGCCGACGACATTGGTTGTGTTTTAGCGCGCTTGCGTGACATGCAAGGCATCCTACCGCATACCGAGGCGGCCCACACACTCGCGGGGCTGATGCCCCAACCTCGGAAGTGCGTGCTCGTCCCAGTCTGGACCAACAGCTTCGAAGACGTCGACAACACCATGCGCGACACGCTCGGGACGATCAACCCCGCCTGGGCCCAATTCAAGATCGACGGCAAGGCCAAGTACCTCGGAGTATACATCGGCCCGTGTGCTGATGATCGTGCACAATGGGCCGCCCTTGCGGCCAAGTGGCACCACCGCACCCAGATATTGGGCGACGCCTCCGCGGCCATCCAGCTGAACGTCTCGCTGTACAACACCTCCGCGATCACATGCCTCACCTACGTCGGACAACTGTTTCCAGCTCCAGAACTCGTTCTTTCTAAAGAAATGCATGCCCTTCATAAAGTTATCAGATCTGCTCCTTCAGCATTCACCAAGCTCGACATCCTCGGCATGACGAACTGGGCGGGCTGCGCCATCCCCATCGGCGTCGAAGTCCTGCTAGCTGCCACGCCGTGGCGCTCTGCTACTTCCACCATCAGCGTCTGGCCCCAGCTTCTCGAGCTACACCATCAGGCAGCAGTTGAGCAGCTTCCACTCGCACAAGTTGTCCAGGGACCGTGGACCGCGCCGTGCTGGGCCTCCGCTACCTCGATCGCGCAGCACCTGCGGGCGGCCAAGTTCGGCGACAACTACTCCACCCACAAGGGCACCATCTTCAAGATCATCAACCGCAGCCGCCACCACGATCATCTGGCTCACCGTCAGCTACGCCAAGCTCATGAACTCGCCCGTGCCGCTGCTCTTCGTGTCCTGGACAAACTTCGCCGCGCTGAAGTTGATCCTCCGAAGAAATCACCACAAACCACATACATGATCACGCTGCAGCGCTCGCTCTACGAAGACTCTTTCGACGCCACCATCGCCGCCCGCCTTCGGGCCTGGTTCCCCACCCTCCCGTCGGCGCCGTCTGCTACCATATCCGACTCAGGACGCCTCCAACGATTCCCACCACTTCATTTACAAGTTCCCAACACGCCTGACGACGATGACAACGACATGCGAAACGCAGCCAACGAGCTCGATACCATCGCCGAATGCCTGCAGCATTGGGCCTCCGACTGGCTGCCTTCGATATACCTCACACAACAACACCATGAATGGGACGTCGGCGACTGGCATGAATGGTGCGAAACCTTTATTATTCGTCATCTCCGTCGCGGCGGTCTTCAAGTCCTTTCTCGTGGTCAAACAGATGCCCAACTCCGTCGGCGTGCTGAACGTATTTGCACGCAGGCATGGCAGTCAACCGCGGCCTCCAGACTCCAGACCACCGCTGCGTTCAACCTCCCCCGTACTGCCGAACTACAGCAGAGGTTCGATCGTGCAGCTGCCGAACACCATGCTCGGCGTCGCTGGATCCACGACGCCGACTTCCAGAACAACGACTCGGACTCCACGCCCATGATCACCGACGATCTCACCAACGCGTATGCAGACGACAACGACATGACCTCCCTCATCCAATTACCGTTCAACGTGAAGACCGCGTGGAACCGCCTCCGCCCGAAGCTCGCCGAGTTGCCGCCGTCGCGCTTCTGGCCCGTGATGAAGACGCTATCGGGCGGGTGGGCCACGTCTTACCGCATGCACGTACAGCCTATCCTTCGTGGTTGCGTTCTTGGCTGCAGCCAAAAGTTTCACCCCGACTCTTTCAGCCACTATCTGGTCTGCAAGCGCCTGTGGCACCACGCTGCGCTTCCTCGCGGACGCCTTCATCGATGTGTACTTGCTAGGCTTGGCTTGCACGACACCAATTTCGACCCGAACGGGGCCACCGACGACCAGATTGACCACGTGCTCACGCGCCTCGCCGTGGCCTACAGGTTCTACCACTATCAAGGACGACGGCAGCGTCGACAACTCGTACCACATCCACAAGAACTACATGCAGGCCTCCCGCCTCGCACTGAGGCTGGGCCCGAGCGCGCACGGCGGTGCCCGCTAGCCATCGATCGACGCGCCTCTCCCAGGGGTTCGTTCGCTCCTCCTCCTCCTCCTCCTCCTCCTCCTCCTCCTCCTCCTCCGGGCGCTTTTTCTGCTCTTCGCGCCGCCTGCGCGCGGCGCCCCGCGGCGCGCGGGGCGCGCAGTTTTCGGCCCCCCCCCCCCCGCGCGCGGGGGCCGGCCGCCCTGCGGCGCGTCGGCTGCGGCGCAGGCCTCGGCGCCGCGCCGCGGGATCCCGCGGGCCCCTGGCAGCCAAGGGGGGGGGAAAGCCACGCCGGGGCCCACGGATTGGCGGTTGCGGAGCGTCCCTGGGCGTTTCTTCGGGCCGAAGGAAAGGGGGGGATTGGGAAAGGGGGGGGTCACGAAATCTGCTGCAGGCAGCTGGTTTCGGCCCCACCGAGGGTCCCATTCCTCGATACATGGCCGCCTCCCGGCGCCGGGAGGCGCCGGGAAAATCAGCTACGTGAGCTGATTCTCAAACCACCCTTTTGCTATCCCCCCCTTTCGCCCGACCCGAGTTTATGAAACAGCCTGGCCCTGTTCGATGCCTTCTCTGGGCGCGTTCACGACAGGGCTTCGCGTGTCGGGGTGATTCTCATGAGGGTGGGATTTCTGTTCTCTGGGCAGGAGGGGGGGCGAGGCAGGAGGAGGTGGGAGCATGGCGCAAGGACTGGCCTGCTTCCAAAGAAGGCAGATGCGAGAAGAAAAGCGTGAGGCGAAAGCATGCAAGAAGGGCGAACAGGCGGGCACAGCTGATACGCCCCACCTGAGCGTGAAGCGCGCCTGGTCGGAAAAGCCCAGCCTGGCCGGAGAAAGGCCCAGCTTGGCCGGAAAGGCCCATGCATGCGAAACGAAGCGTTGTTTTTTGTTCCCCCTTGTCAGCAGCAGCAGCAGCAGCAGCAGCAGCATCGATGGCAGAAGGAAGTGGGAGGAGGAGGAGGAGGAGGAGGAGGAGGAGGAGGAGGAGGAGGAGGAGGAGGAGGAGGAGGAGGAGGAGGAGGGAGGAGGAGGAGGAGGAGGAGGAGGAGGAGGAGGAGGAGGAGGGAGGAGGGAGGAGGGGAGGAGGAGGAGGAGGAGGAGGAGGAGGAGGAGGAGGAGGAGGAGGAGGACGAGAAGGAAGAGTAGGAGGAGGAGGAGGAGGGAGGAGGAGGAGGAGGAGGAGGAGGAGGAGGAGGAGGAGCAGGAGCAGGAGGAGGGGGAGGAGGAGGAGGAGGAGGAGGAGGAGGAGGAGGAGGAGGAGGAGGAGGAGGACGACGAGGAGGACGACGAGGAGGACAGGGGGGGGGAGGCAGGAGCAGGCACAGCCGAGGAGCCGAAACAGGGAGTGGCTTGGGCTCGAGGGGGGGATCGGGTCCCTCCGTGGCCGTTCCTCTATTTTTGCGCCCCCCTTGGCACCCTTTCCTATCTGCCGGACGAGGGGGAGGACCAGAGTCAACCCAGGATGCCTCAGTGATGTTGCAAGGCGCCCGGCCCGAGCCCCCCCCCTCTCGCGGGCCCTTCGTTGCAGGCATCTCTGGTTTCCGCCAGACGCGCCCAGCGCTTGTACGTCTGATCATTTCTCATGAGGAAGTCAAGAGACAGAGCCCCATTTTGAAACGGAACCGCCCTCCAGCTGCGCAGTTGCTACATAGTTCAGCGATTACGGCCGCTAGTGTTGATAAGTCTCAAGCGAGAGCCCCGCTTTGACAAGGAACCATCCTCCATCCTCGTAGCCTCGTAGCTGCTGCACAACGTTGAGACGAAAGTACGCGGCGCTACGGCGAGCAACCCATTGGGAAAAGGCATTGCGTTCCACTGTTGTAGCCGCTGCAAGTTTTTGTACGACGAATGTGCGTGGCGCTAAGGTGAGAGTTCCAACGTGAAGAGGTACCGTCCTCCATCCTCGTAGTTGCCCGAAGCCTCAAGCCTCAGGATTGTAAATGGTCAGGGGGTCACACCCGCCCGAATGGCCCGCCCTGCCCGCACGCTTGGTGGTGCTGCGACAGGGAGGGGACATTCAGAAGGAAAAGGGGTGGACTAGGGGAACAACAAGTGACCTAAACATAAAAACTCGGAGGTCCGCGCGGATTTCTCGGATCGGCGCTGGAGCCCCCTCCCTGGCGCGCGGAGCGCGCCAGGGGCGGCGCCGGAGGCGCCGCCGGGGGGGACCAGCGCCGATCCGAGAAATCTGCGCGGACCTCCGAGTTTTTATGTTTAGGTCACTTTTTGTTCCCCTATGGACGCAGGGTGGAGACGAGGAAGAGGAGGCAGGAAACATAGGTACGACGAGGTGGATGCGGGAGGCTGGGGGAGGGGGGGAGAGGGGAGCCCGCTTCCTTTTCCGATTCCTCTCTTCCCCCGTCACTCCTCCCTCCTTCGTCTCCTCGTGCCCCTCCTTCTCCTGACGCCGGCACTGCTGGCGTGAAGGTCGAGATCTGACGTTGCCTTCCCTCCTCCTCCACCTCCCCCGTCCTCCCTCCTCCACCTCCTCCCCTCATCCCTCTCCTCCCCTACTTCCTCCCCCACCTCCTCCACCCGATCCCCCTCAGACCCTCTCTGGAGTGGAACGATGAGGAATAGGAAGAGGAATAGAGGGAGGAGCGGCATGCGGAGGAGGATCAGGAGGATGAGGAATGGGGAGGGAGAGGACGAGGACGAGGAGAAGGTAGGAAGAGGAGAAGGCGGAGGAGAAGGAGGAGGAGGAGGATGAAGAGGAGGAGGTACGGAGGAGGAGGAGGAGGCGGAGGAGGAGGAGGAGGAGGTACGGAGGTACGGAGGAGGAGGAGGAGGAAGTACGGAGGACTATTTTGATGATTTGCCCACGGACCTCTGTCCCGTCTGTTTCTGGCGTCGGGCTGGCTGCTGGTGGAATACACTTCAGCCCGATGCTTCTCTGACGCCTCCCCCTCTGGGTCCCCCGCGCGTCAAAAACCCGGCCCCCGCGCCGCTCTCAGCAGGCGCAGGGCGCTTGCCTGCACCCGCTGCTCCTCGGCCTCCCGACGCAGCGCCTCTCTCTCTCTCTCTCTCGCGCCAGTCCACGCGTGCGCGGGTGACCTCAGGAGCGGGTGACCTCAGGGGGCTCGGCGGGGGGGGCTTCCCGTCTGGCCGCTGCTCTCTCCGCCGTCCCCGTCCGGCGACTCCGGGCGACGACCACCCCGAGCAGCAGTGGCCAGGCCCACGGCCTCGGGAGGCCCCTCCCGCCGAGGGAGCAGAGCCTGCTCGATGCGACGCAGGTGCTCGACTCCGTTCGGGGTGGGTCCCTGGCGGCTCTTTCTCAGGTGCCGTGCATCGACGGTCGCACACACGCCGCAGGCCGTGCAGATGTGCCACGGCCACTGCGCGACGAACGTCACAGAATGCGCCTGGTGGATCTCGAGATGGCCCCGACGCCGAGCACACACACACCCTCGGTCCCTGGGATTTGGCTCCAGGGGGTCCCTCGCAGCGGGTGGCCGCAGAACGAAAAGGCCTGGAACTTGGGACCGCTGCCTCGCACCTGGTGCGGCACCACTTTCACCACCCACCAAACCACCCCAACCCAACCCGAAGGTCTCGATCTGCCCTCCATTTCCAGTGGGGGGGGGGGGGGGTCGGGGAGCATCGAGACAACGCATATGGAACCCGTACCCCCCCCAACCCGAAATTCGGGTCTTTGGGTTGGGTTGGGGTGGTCTGGTAGGTAGTCACACTTGCTGCCAGCTCGGAGCAGTTGGTGCAGGGAGCCCCCGAGAGCGCGACCCAGACCAGCGGGGTCCTTGACAGGCGTGGGGCGGCTGGCTCGCTCGCCCGTCTCCGACGGGGCGGCCAACATCGGCGCCCTGCGGGCTCTCCCTGCGCACCATGGGCGCAATCGAGCCGATCCGACCCGTACACGCCGGGGCCCTGAAGAAGGAACCCGTTTCGTTGGGGAGGGGCTCCGCGTTCTTTAAGTGTTTCTCAGCTTGCCTCAGGCTGTCCTTATGTTTTCGACAGGAAATCGAAGGTCAACTTATGGAAAAGAGGGGCCTCGTTCCTTATTTAGGGTTCCTTAGGTCAACGCCCCGACTGTACACGCCGGTCGTTGAAAGAATGTATTTTTGGGCTCCCATAGCCCAATCTACTTCCAGCGCCTTCCCGTTTCAAGAATCGGCACGCTCTTGCTGAGTCTTGTTATTCTTTGGGGGGGCCTGGGCCCCATCAACTTAATCCGCCTTCCTACTTCATCTTTTACCTACTTCTTCCGACCGACGTGTATCAGGCGCTCTGCCGACGAACCCCTCCTCCCACGCCAGCTCCGTCCCCGCTCCCGCCCAAGTGTCAGCGATGAGATTACCTGCTGCGAGAAACAGCTGCAGGGGCGAGCTTAGGTCTTCTGGCCGCCCGGCCAAATGAGAGGGGACCCAGACGACCTCCACTTCCTTGCACTTGCGGTGGCCCCAGGCTGCCCTGGCGCGGGCCCGGAGGTCCTCATTGGATCCCGTGGCCTTGGGGGAGCCCAGGCGCCCTCTCCGGGTTCTCGCGACCGCCCGATGGCCCGTGACAAAGACGAAATTGGCTCGCAGCCGTTCCAGCGCGAGCACGGAAATGAGGATCCCAGCTCTGGGGGGCAGCTTGCCGTTGGGCCGAGGAGAGGGACGGCCAGAGCTGCACCTGCTCGCCACTCCCCATCTGCAGCTCTGGTGGCTGCCACACTGGCTCCGCACCGTCTTCGCCGAGGGTCTGACGAGAAACGGCCTTGATACGCCCGTTTTGAAGCGCAACACGTCCCGTGTTCAAGACGTCCGTGTCAATACGTTGCGCGTTGGCTCCACGTATTGGGCCACGTTTTGGCGGATGTATCGCGACGGACCCAAGTTTTCAGCCTACGTGTTGAGCTCCGTATCAAGACGACACGCGTTGCGTCTTGCGCATCGGGGCAGCTGAGGAAACAGCCCCCAGAACCATCTCCAGAAGTATGGAGCTGCTGCTTAACTCTGCATCCCGCCCAGTCCTCCAACGTCCCAGACCTCACCTCCCTCCCTTCTACAAGACCCTCAGCAAAGCAAGGGTGGGTGCTATGAATTGGTGACAGTCCTCGAAGCCAGAGAGCTGGCTCAGAGCCCGCCTTTGCAATCGCGGCGGGGACGGGGGAGTCCGTCAGCTGGAAGTCCTCGTGGCCCGTGTTCTTTGGGCACAACCAGATCCTGTGCATGAGGGTCTCCTCCGCCTCGATGCATCTGCCGTATATTCTAGTAGGGATGAGGTAGCCGCTGTCCGAGGCTCTGGTCTTGTTCCATTGTCCACCTGCAACCACTGTCATAGTTAAGCCAATCGTGTCCAACTGCCCTTTCTGCTCGAAGCGTTTGTGCTCAGCTCGAATATGCCAGACACCAGCCCCTTGTTGCAGGCCTGCTCCTTCAGGGCGCTGCGCTGCTTCGGTCTACAACTGCTTGGCAACGTCCTCAGCGAAATCATCTATGAGCGGCTGGAAACAGCCGTTGGCGTCGAAGGTCCCTTCGAGGGATGATGGGGGCGCACTGCTCCGCCATGCCTTCGTCTTCCCCGGCAGCTCGGGGCCAGCTCGCTGCCGTCCGCGCGCGCCAGCCCACGTCCACTCGGGTAGCTTGCACTGCCCCGACTGGCCCGCGTACCCCTCTCCATCGCTGGGGCCTCAGCTTGACCAATCTTCTTCGCATATGAGGCCATGCGTTCAGGACCTTGTGGTGAATGTCTGGGAAGCGCTGCCACGGGTGGATCCACTCCTTGATGATAGCCGTCCTAAGTGCTATGGCTGGATCACCTTTCCACATCTCCACCGCCAGCGTCGGAGTGAGACGCCGGCCTCTCGCCATGCCCCCTGCCACTTGTCTTGCGTGTCGACGTAGTCGCTGGAGTTCGTGAGCCGCCATCCGAAGGCCTGGTGTCCGTGGATTTCCTGTGGCATGGCTCCCGTATTCCATAGTCCTCTGGTTTCTCCTCGCGCCAGTGCTGCAACTCGCCGCAATCTGATTATCTTGGCAAACCTCGTTTTGGCCTTTTGGCGTCGAAGGGCCGCCTTCGCCGTGATCCGCTTGCGTCCCGCTGGTGTGTCAATGCCTAAGCCCACCGCCTCAGTAGCCGCTTGGATGGGGGGCGCCTTCTTGCGCGGCTGCTCCGCGGTCACCTTGACGCCCTTGGCGTGCGAGCCTAGCAGCGCTGACTTGCTGGAGACCACCATCCTCTGCTGCTCGGGGCTATCCGTGATCAGCGCGGTGACCTCGATCGCTTCGCCCACTCGAGCTCTGGAGCCTTCCACCCTCGCGACGGCGTCATCGACGAACGTCCATAGTGCCGAGGTGGGAGCTCGACGATGCGCTCGGCCCAGCACAGGATGGAGGAACAACTTTGCCAAGCACACTCCACGTGCTGAGCCTGCCACCAGCGATCCGGTTGGCCAGACGGCCTCGTTGAGCACGCTGCGCTCCCGGGGGAAACTCGCGCCAATGAAGGCCGTCACTTCTAGCGCCGCCACGACCGATGGGAAGCCCACATTGATTGCGATGCGCATCAGAATGAAGAGCGAGACCGTGTCATAGAACTTCTCGTTATCCAATGATAGCGTCATGGATGACGCCCCCAGCTCCGCACCCACCTCGTCTAGGCAAGCCCTCAATAGGGCGGCCGCCCTGAGGGCAGAGCTGCCCTTGAGCGCTGTACCCCAGTGCGCCTGCAGACCAGCGCTTCAGCGATCACAGCAAACCCCTCTCGCTCTCGACCACAGCTTGATCGGTAGCGTCAACATACCCTATGCACGATCTCCTCCTTTGGGTTCGGCGGCCAATGCACACTTGGTGGCTTCCAGTTGTCTCGGCCGCGTCACCTCCTGTTCGCAATGCTGAAGTACTTGGGGAAGCCATACGCCAGCCTCCTGCGGGGCCCTCTCGATGTCTGGCGGCCCTAACTGATTCACACCTTTCGCCTTGGAGGAGGCCGATGATCTGATGGTGCCATCCAGGTCCTCGAGCGCGGGCCGTTCAATGCCCTCCTCCCATGCCTTGGTCCTCACCGGGTCGAGCTGATTCGCGATGTCTTGCTTGGTGTCCACTGGGTCCGTCCAGATGTGTCCCAGCCCGACTTCTTGATTGACATCATGACATGTGGGTCGGCCATACCCTTGGGGGCACCAGCGACCATCTCGAACCTGGGTCACTGCTGCTCTTTAACGTGACGGTGTCAAAGACGGACTTTGCCTTTCCACGCTGCCTTGGCCCATTTTGTGAAGCCCCCCCCCTCTGGTCAGTGAAGCTCATCGCCATGGCCGTCGCTAGGTGACCCTCTGACTGGTTGACCAAACTCTGGATCTGGGTGACGTCCAGGTGATAGTTGCTGCGTGCTTCTCGACCGTTCTTCTTGCCGGAGACCGCGTCCTGCTCTAACTGCTGGAGCGCCTTCGTCTGCCCGTGCGCGTCCGCGAGGCATTTGGCTTGCTGGGGTGGGTCCGCGTCGTTGGAGCGGAGGGCCAGGCACCTGATCAGCGCCGCATTCATGATGCCCCAGTGCTCCGCTACCGAGCTTCATATAGGCGCGCCCTGGAGTGGAACGGGCCTTGGCCCGCCTGACCTCGAAGCCAGATCCCCTGCCTCTGTAGTGCACTGCTGCCTCCGCTGTGACGTCGTCCGCGATGATGGCCGCCCCCTCCAACCTCGTGACCCACTCCGCGCAGATCCTTGTGGCTGCCTTTTCTGCTAGCTCACGTCGACGGTCACGGATAATGAGGCCTGCGCCCCAGGCCTTCAGCTCGTCCGACAGCCCGGGGAGCCCGAGGTCCTCCGCCACCACCTGCTGGCACGTGCCACCCGTGCTGCCGAACTGCGTCGTCGCGATGGTGGCCCTCGTCTCCTCCAGCATCTCCAGGGAGTGCGTCTCCTGCAAGTGCGTCTCCAGGCGCGCCTTGGCTCGCTGATGTTCTACCCTCCTTTTCTTCGTGCGCCTGCTGTCTGGGTCAGGTGTCTTCTTTGGCTTCGGCGGGGTGGCGAGCTCCTTTGGGATGATCAGCTTCCTGTGCCACCATTTGCCGGTGGCTCCTTTGTCACACAAAGCGAGCCCGCAGTGTGTCCTCCACGGTGCCGCCCTGACCGCTTCAAGCCTTAACTTGTCAACAAAGTCCGACATTGCGACTCCGGAATCGATGAGGTTGCCCTTCCCCTTCACACGCGTGGCCTCTACATCTGGCTCGAGGAGCGAGCCGACGATCTGCTGTAGGAAGCCCGTGGACTGAAAGTCTGCGAAGGTGATGTTCCAATCTGCTAAACTCACACATGGATCAGCCAACGCTCTAACGAACCCCGCATGTGATCTGACACTCTCGCGAGTCCCACCATTCATGCCTGCGCCTGGGAGCCAACATGCTGCAATCAAAATCACGTTCCCTGCACGAGCGTGTAAATTGACTGCTGTGAAACCGAGGAAGGGGTCCTCACCTCCGTCTGCGATGATGCGCCCCCGCAGCGTGTCGTGCGTAGTGCACGCCACATGAGATTCAACCAATATGAATTCTCCACCTGAGTTCCCTCGGTATGACCGTCCTGTTGGCGTCGCTGGGGAGGAGGAGGAGGAGGAGGAGGAGGAGGAGGAGGAGGAGGAGGAGGAGGAGGAGGAGGAGGAGGGGGAGGGGGAGGAGGAGGAGGACGAGGAGGAGGAGGAGGAGGAGGGGTGCCCTTTAATTTCCAGCCGTCTTTCGCCACAGTCCACTTTGGTCTCGGGGGTGTCGCTGCCGATGTGCGTTTCGCACAGCATGATAATGCCCATGCCACTGCCGCGCTCGTTGATGCACACGTGGGTTCTGCTGCCAGGTTGCGCGATGCTCGGGAAGAAGATCTTGCTAGAGGAGGAGGATGGCCATCCCGAGCTGCAGCAGAGGTGGGAGCCTCCCCTTTGCGACGGAGTTTGCCCTTCGCCTCCTCCTTGGGCCTGTCCGACCTGTCCCTCCGCTGCTGCAGCTCCTCTGCGGATGGTGGGGCTGGTGGCCCGTCTTCCGCCCGGGCAGGGCGTGCCTCCTGCGCCGCTGGCGCAGTGGGCTCTGGTGCCGCCGACCCGCCCTCCGCCGCCTTCCGCTCCTTGGCCCGGTGGGATGCGCGGATGGCGTCCGCCGCCTTCTTTGCTTCCATGAACGCATTGTACTGAACGTGCGCCGCGTCGCGGGTGTCCACCTCCCAGCGCCAGCTGTAAGGAATGCGAAAGGGCATGTCCCGCACCGGTTTTCCCGGGCGCTCGCCAGTCTTTGGCACGCGCGAACTGCGGCACGCCGATCGCTAGCGAACCTCGAAGAACCAAACAAAATGAACGCCTTGTACTGGCCCTGGGCATTATCGAGGAGAGTCGCCACGGCTTCCGCATCTTCCTGAAATTGTCGTGGGCGCCCGCGGTCCTCCGCCGCGTCGTCATCGAGATTGGCGAGCAGCTCTCGGTCGACAGGCGGCGCCCTCCACGTGGTACCTTCTACTGGGATAGGCGCTGGGACGGCCGAGCTATGATGTGCTCGGAGTGTTGCCTCATGCTCCTCCTCGGCGTCGGCTGCCTCCTCCAGGGTCTAGTCGCGCTTGCCCTGCGCCGCCTTGGAGCCAGTTCTCCGCCTCGAGGAGCTGGGCCGCAGCCTCGCCGAGGGCCGCCTTTGTCTTGCCGAGCTCGCTGATCGCCGTGCGGAGCGCGACCGACTTGGGCACCTCCGCAGGCTTCGGGCCCTTGGCGACGGGCTGGGCCTGGAGGGCCTGCAGCGGGCCCAGGTCCTCGTGCGTCTTGGCGAAGGCGCCCTTGCCCGACTGAAGCTCATCGAGGATCTGCTGGATCTCACCAGCAGGCGCGAGTGGAGATGCGCTCCTGCCCCAAGGTGGTGGCGCTTCTCGCTGGCCTCCTCCCGCAGCCCGTGGGACCGATTCGCTCCAGCCCGTGATGTTATCGTCGCACTTGTTGCACCAACCTCCTGACTCTTCCAACCTCCAATTGAATACCCACCCGTTGCAAGCCCTGCACACCGTATACCGCATGCTCTGCGGCTTACTCATGGTGGCGTCGTATCTGGGAGTCAGGAGGCGCCTGCTCACCAGCGGGCGCGGGAGGCAGCAGCAACTGGGGCGAACCAGTTGTTGGGAGAGAAACTGTGGTCTGGCCGCGGACTAGCGGTATCCACGTGATCCGCTGTGAACTTCAACATTTTGAGCCAAAATGGGTACGGAGAGGAGGTACGGAGGAGAAGGAAGAGGAGGAGGAGGAGGTGGAGGAGGAGGAGGAGGTGGGGGAATGAGGAAGAGTTGGGTTTTGAATAAGAAGGGGGTGAGGATGAGGAGGTGCGCAGCAGGGGAGGGAGGGTGTCACAGGAGCACGAGGAGAAGGACGAGGTAGAGAGACCCACCTCCTTCGCCCAACCCTCCTTCTCAGGAACGGGACTTTCTCTACGGAGTGCAGGGCCCGTGGCCCCAGAGCGAAGAGGTCTCGAGCGGTTGGCCTTCCCCCTGGCATGACCAGGCCCCTGGTCAAAATGGCGCCTGCCGTGCTCGGTCCTCTTACAGACCACCGGCTGAGCAAGGCATGAGCGGCTTGGCCGCCTTCGTTGGCAGCGCCCCGCTCGCAGAGTGTCGGCATGGCCTTCCAAGGCCCTTGCGTCCTTACCGTGCGTCCTTGTTCTACGGGTTGAATGTAATGGAGGATGACGATTAATAAATGACCGGGGGTCGTGTTCACGCGGCGGCGCCCGGGATGACGATTAGAAAAAACCGGCCGCGGGCTGGAAAACCATTTTTAAAAATCGTTCTCCTCCAGTCAGAAACTTGTGCAGAAATAGTAGGAAACTATTTATTTAATCGTTCCCCCCCTTTTTTCATTAATCGTCATCCCGCATTACCCCCCCCCCTGCCCTGCTCCTCTGCTCCCTGCCGCCCGCCGTCCTCCCCTCGCCCCCCCTGCCGCCGCCTGCCCCCTGCCCCCGCCCTGGGCAAGTCCCCCATAACGCAGATGTCCTCGAGGGGGGAGGGAGGGAGGGAGGGAGGGAGGGAGGGAGGGAGGGAGGGAGGGAGGGAGGGGAGGGAGGGGAGGGAGGGGAGGGAGGAAGAGGAGGAGGAGGAGGAGGAGGAGGAGGGGGAGGAGAAGGAGAAGGGGGAGGGGGATTGGAATGGACACTTCGAGCGGACAGAGAGCACATCGACGTATCTGCAGGGAGAACAGAGGAGCGGACGAGGGCGAATGAGGTGCAGAAGCAGCAGCCAGGAGGGCGAGGGCGAGGAGGGCGAGGACGAGGGACGGCGAGGGCGAGGGCGAGGAGGGCGCGCAGCGGGGGCAACAGCGGGGGCAGGAGCGGGGGCAGGAGGAGCGAGGGATAGGGAGAGAGCCAGGGAGACGTGCGGGGCGACGAGGAAGAGGAGGAAGAGGAGGAGGACGAAGAGAGAGGAGGAGGGCGATCGGACGCCCAGAAAGGGGAAGAGAAGAGAGAGAGAGAGAGAGAGAGGGATAGGGAGAGGGATAGAAAGTGAGGAGGAAGAGAGAAGAGAGAGGAGGAGGTCGCAACAGTTCGACATGCCGAAGTCCGTCAGGCCCCGTGGCTACGAGCGCCGCGCAGGCTTACCTCACAAAGTGGGAGGTGCCGCGTACCGATTAGGGGTGGTGGAATGACCCCCTCCCCTCCTGGCGCGGCCTGTAGGGGGCCCCGGCTGGAAAGCAAAGCGGGCATGCGGAGATCAGGCCACTCAAGGGCCCGTCTGCGCACCCGTGACAGAAGCGCCGCCTTCACACGCGCGTTGGCATGCACGATGCGGAGCATGGGAAAAGTGAGCGGCAGAGAGCGAGAGAGAGAGAGAGAGACAGACAGACAGATAGACAGACAGACAGACAGACAGACAGACAGACAGACAGACAGACAGACAGACAGACCAGACCAGACCAGACCAGACCAGACCAGACCAGACCAGACCAGACCAGACCAGACCAGACCAGACCAGACCAGACCAGACAGACAGACAGACCAGGGGGTGCCCATCCAAGGAATGGCTGTTGGCCCTCGAGACGAGTTCAATCCTCGCCCCGCGGGTCCACGACAGAGCACCCCCAAAAAGCCCTCATCCTCGGAATCGATCCCGGTCGTGCACTCGGTTGCCTTGCCAAGGGCTCGGGCTCGCTCCTCGTTGAGGCCAAGACACTTGCAGAGGCCCGCCATGCAAAGGTCGGCTCGGTTCAACAACGGTGGGGCAGGGACGCGCCTGTGGGTTCTCGTTGGGGCCTGACCCTCGAGAGACGCGCCGAGCCGACTCCCGAGCAGCGACCTCGCCTGCGAACCAGGGTTGCGATGAGGGCACAGCTCGAACGCTCGATTGGGATGGACCAATCTAGCGAACGCATCCGAATAGGTCTTCCCTGCACCTGGCAGGGAGGCCTCTTGACCAAGAAAGTGGCCCTTCCGGCCCTGCGCTCTCTTGAATATGGCGGCGTTGTCGCCACAGGTGGTGCAGAACAGCGAGCGCGCCGCGCTGTCCAGCACGGGGAACTCCCAGAGCGTATGGCCTCCAGCTTGGCACGGCCCCGTGGAAGCAGGCGGGGGGGGGGGCGGAGGGACAGCGGGGCCAAGCCCATCCCTGCACGGCGCGCCCAGACAGGTGAGCGCCGTGCCGATAAGATTGCGAAATTTGGCGAGCCTCTCGGCCCGTTCGGGCTTGTTGTAGACGATCCACTCGACCCCGTCGACGCAGCGACCCGACGAGAAGATGCTGGAGACGCCCTCCTCGTCGTGGACAGGGAAGCCCTTCGACCCGGCGCGGGCGACAACGGCGTCCTTGGCAGACTGCGCCATGCCCTAGTCCAGGCCGAAGACGCTGGGGTTGTCGCAGTACGAGGGGACACCCAGCTCCGAGCTCACATCTGGGACGGGACCCACATCTCTGAGCAAGGAGTGGCGAAAGCTCTCGCTCAACGCTCAGCGATGAGGTTCCCCAGAAGAAGGAGGAGGAGGAGGAGGAGGAGGAGGACCAGGAGGAGGAGGAGCAGGAGGAGGAGGATCATGCCAGTGCCAGTGCAGATCGGGGGGCCGTGCCAGGGCCAGTGCAAATCGGGGGGCCGTGCTAGTGTCAGTGCAAGCCGAGGCGG
>CAUYUJ010014787.1:0-5000 GCA_963575745.1 Prorocentrum cordatum
ACCAGTGCAGCCGACGGACAAGCGAAAACAAACAAAAACAAACAAACCCAATGCATTGGGGCAGCCGAGGGGCCGAGCGACCGCGGGGCGGCGGGCGAGCCTGCGGCGGCCAGTGCAGCCGACGGACAAGCGAAACCAAACAGAAACAAAGAAAGCCAGGGGCTGGGGCCAGCCGGGGGGCCGAGCGACCGAACGGCGGCGGGCGGGCCTGGGGCGACCAGCGCAGCCGACGGACAAGCGAAAACAAACAAAACTTATCCCAGTGCGACCCTACCTAGGAGTTGGAGCCCCAAGGAAAGCAGCATTAGTAGTAACAGTGAAGCTAAGCTACAGCTAAGCTACAGCTAAGCTAAAATAATTACGTGCATGCGCACGTGCATGTATACCTTGGTGTTACGTTTGCTTTTGCTTTGCTTTGCTTTGCTTCTGATTTGCTTTGCGTTGTCTTCGACATGTTTGCTTTGTTTTGTATTCGTTGATTTTGCTATGCTATGCTATGCCGCGCTATGCTATGCTATGATATGGTATGATATGCTCTGCTGCGCTATGCTTTGCTATGCTAGGCTATGTATGATATGATATGCTGCGCTATGCTTTGCTATGCAATGCGATGGTATAAGATGCTATGCTATGCCATGATGCGCTGTGTTATGCTAATCGATGCTATGCTAAGCTATGTTAAGCTATGATATGCAAGACTGTGCTATGTTATGATGTGCTATGCCATGCGATGCTATGCTACGCTAAGCTACGCTACATTAGGCTCAGCTAAGCTCAGCTAAGCTAAGCTAAGGTAAGCCAAGCTAAGCTAAGCTAAGCCGGGCTAAGCTAAGCCAAGCTAAGCTAAGACGAGATAAGCTAAGCCAAGCTAAGGGGGCGCTATGTTAAGCTATGCTAAGCTATGCTATGCAATACTGTGCTATGTTATGCTATGCTGTGCTATGCTTTGCTATGCTACGCTAAGCTAAGCTACATTAGGCTAAGCTAAGCTAGGCTAAGCTAAGCTAGGCTAAGGTAAGCTAAGCTAAGGTAAGCCAAGCTAAGCTAAGCCAAGCTAAGCTAAGCCAAGCTAAGCTAAGACGAGATAAGCTAAGCCAAGCTAAGCGGGCGCGACTGGGGGACCCGCGGGGCGGGGGCCGGGGGAACCGCCCGGGGCGTGTAGCCCTGCCCGGCCCCTTTGAGCTAAGAGAGTAAGAACACTCTAGGCAGAGCCTAGGTAGGGAACAAACAAAACCAATGCATTTGGCCAGCCGAGGGGCCGAGCGACCGCGGGGCGGCGGGCGAGCCTGAGGCGACCAGTGCAGCCGACGGGCAAGCGAAAACAAACAGAAACAAAGAAATCCATGGAATGGGGCCAGCCGGATGGCAGAGCGACAGAAATGCGGCGGGCGTGCGCAGGGCGACCAGTGCGGCCGACGGACAAGCGAAAACAAACAACAACAAACAAAACCAGTAACTTGGGCCAGCCGAGGGGCCGAGCGACCGAACGGCGGCGGGCGGGCCTGGGGCGACCAGTGCGGCCGGTGGACAAGCGACAACTAGCAGAAACAAGCAAAACCGATGCATTTTGCCAGCCGAGGGGCCGAGCGACCGCGGGGCGGCGGGCGAGCCTGAGGCGACCAGTGCAGCCGACGGACAATCGAAAACAAACAGAAACAAAGAAAGCCAGGGAATGGGGCCAGCCGAGGGGCCGAGCGACCGACAGGCGGCGGGCGTGCGCAGGGCGACCAGTGCAGCCGACGGACAGGCGAAAACAAACAACAACAAACAAAACCAGTAACTTGGGCCAGCCGAGGGGCCGAGCGACCGAAAACGGCGGCGGGCGGGCCTGGGGCGACCAGTGCAGCCGACGGACAAGCGAAAACAAACAAAAACAAACAAAACCAATGCATTTGGCCAGCCGAGGGGCCGAGCGACCGCGGGGCGGCGGGCGAGCCCGAGGCGACCAGTGCAGCCGACGGACAATATGGAAAACAAACAGAAACAAAGAAAGCCATGGAATTGGGCCAGCCGAGGGGCCGAGCGACCGAAAGGCGGCGGGCGTGCGCAGGGCGACCAGTGCAGCCGACGGACAAGCGAAAACAAACAACAACAAACAAAACCAGTGACTTGGGCCAGCCGAATGGCCGAGCGACCGCGCGGCGGCGGGCGGGCCTGGGGCGACCAGCGCAGCCGACGGACATGCGAAAACAAACAAAAACAAACAAAACCAATGCATTGGGCCAGCCGAGGGGCCGAGCGACCGCGGGGCGGCGGGCGAGCCTGGGGCGACCAGTGCAGCCGACTGACAAGCGAAAACAAACAGAAACAAAGAAGCAGGGGAATGGGGCCATCCGAGGGGCCGAGCGCCCGCGGGGCGGCGGGCGTGCGCAGGGCGACCAGCGCAGCCGACGGACAGGCGAAAACAAACAAAAACAAACAAAACCAGTGAATTGGGCCCTCCGAGGGGCCGAGCGACCGAACGGCGGCGGGCGGGCCAGGGCGACCAGCGCAGCCGACGGACAAGCGAAAACAAACAAAAACAAACAAAACCAATGAATGAGGCCAGGCCGAGGGGCCGAGCGACCGCGGGGCGGCGGGCGAGCCTGAGGCGACCAGCGCAGCCGACGGACAAGCGAAAACAATCAGAAACAAAGATATCCAAGGAAAGGGGGCCAGCCGAGGGGCCGAGCAACTGAAAGGCGGCGGGCGCGCGCAGGGCGACCAGTGCAGCCGACGGACAAGCGAAAATAAACAAAAACAAACAAAACTAATGAATTGGGCCAGCCGGGGGGCCGAGCGACCGAACGGCGGCGGGCGGGCCCGGGGCGACCGGCGCAGCCGACGGACAGGCGAAAACAAACAAAAACAAACAAAACCAATGCATTTGGCCAGCCGAGGGGCCGAGCGACCGCGGGGTGGCGGGCGGGCCTGAGACGACCAGTGCAGCCGACGGACAAGCGAAAACAAACAAAAACAAACAAAACCAGTGACTTGGAACAGCCGAGGGGCCGAGCGACCGAGCGGCGGCGGGCGGGCCTGGGGCGACCAGCGCAGCCGACGGACAAGCGAAACCAAACAGAAACAAACAAAACCAATGCATTTGGCCAGCCGAGGGGCCGAGCGACCGCGGGGCGGCGGGCGTGCCTGAGGCGACCAGCGCAGCCGACGGACAAGCGAAAACAAACAGAAACAAAGAAAGCCAAGGAAAGGGGCCAGCCGAGGGGCCGGGCGACCGAAAGGCGGCGGGCGTGCGCTGGGCGACCAGTGCAGCCGACGGACAAGCGAAAACAAACAAAAACAAGCAAAACCAATGAATTGTGCCAGCCGAGGGGCCGAGCGACCGAGCGGCGGCGGGCGGGCCTGGGGCGACCAGCGCAGCCGACGGACAGGCGAAAACAAACAAAAACAAACAAAACCAATGAATTTGGCCAGCCGAAGGGGCGAGCGACCGCGGGGCGGCGGGCGAGCTTGAGGCGACCAGTGCAGCCGACGGACAGGCGAAAACAAACAAAAACAAAGAAAGCCAGGGAATGGGGCCAGCCGAGGGGCCGAGCGACCGAAAGGCGGCGGGCGTGCGCAGGGCGACCAGTGCAGCCGACGGACAAGCGAAAACAAACAAACAATTAACAAAACCAGTGAATTGGGGCAACCGAGAAGCCGAGCGACCGAACAGCGGCGGGCGGGCTTGGGGCGACCAGCGCAGCCGACGGACAAGCGAAAACAAACAAAAGCAAACGCAACCAATGCATTTGGCCAGCCGAGGGGCCGAGCGACCGCGGGGCGGCGGGCGAGCCTGGGGCGACCAGTGCAGCCGACGGACAAGCGAAAACAAACAGAAACAAAGAAAGCCAGGGAATGGGGCCAGCCGAGGAGCCCAGCGACCGAAAGGCGGCGGGCGTGCGCAGGGCGACCAGTGCAGCCGACGGACAAGCGAAAACAAACAACAACAAACAATACCAGTGAGTTGAAACAGCCGAGGGGCCGAGCGACCGAAAGGCGGCGGGCGGGCCTGGGGCGACCAGTGCAGCCGACGGACAAGCGAAAACAAACAAAAACAAACAAAACCAGTGACTTGGAACAGCCGAGGGGCCGAGCGACCGAGCGGCGGCGGGCGGGCCTGGGGCGACCAGTGCAGCCGACGGACAAGCGAAAACAAACAAACACAAACAAAACCAATGTATGGGGCCAGCCGAGGGGCCGAGCGCCCGCGGGGCGGCGGGCGAACCTGGTGCGACCAGCGCAGCCGACGGACAAGCGAAAACAAACAAAACCAGTGAATTTGGTCAGCCGGGGGGCCGAGCGCCCGCGGGGCGGCGGGCGAGCCTGGGGCGACCAGCGCAGCCGACGGACAAGCGAAAACAAACAAAACAAACGAAACGGTGGGAAGGAGCCAGCCGAGGGGCCGAGCGACCGCGGGGCGGCGGGCGAGCCTGGGGCGACCAACGCAGCCGACGGACAAGCGAAGACGAACAACAACAAACAAAATCAGGGAATGGGGCCAGCCGAGGGGCCGAGCGACCCGACAGGCGGCGGGCGTGCGCAGGGCGACCAGTGCAGCCGACGGACAGGCGAAAACAAGCAAAAACAAACAAACCCAATGCATTTGGGCAGCCGAGGGGCCGAGCGACCGCGGGGCGGCGGGCGAGCCTGCGGCGACCAGTGCAGCCGACGGACAAGCGAAACCAAACAAAAACAAACAAAACCAGTTAATTGGGCCAGCCGAGGGGCCGAGCGACCGCGGGGCGTCGGGCGAGCCTGAGGCGACCAGTGCAGCCGACGGACAAGCGAAAACAAGCAGAAACAAAGAAAGCCAGGGAATGGGGCCAGCCGAGGGGCCGAGCGACCGAAAGGCGGCGGGCGAGCCTGGGGCGACCAGTGCAGCCGACGGACAAGCGAAAACAAACAAAAACAAACAAAACAAGTGAATTGGGCCAGCCGAGGGGCCGAGCGACCGAAAGGCGGCGGGCGTGCGCAGGGCGACCAGTGCAGCCGACGGACAAGCGAAAACAAACAGAAAC
>CAUYUJ010014787.1:12500-55530 GCA_963575745.1 Prorocentrum cordatum
CGCGGGCGCCGACGACGACAAGGACGGCGTCCCCGTGACCGAGGAGCAGAAGCAGGAGAGGGTTTCGAGACCCATGAAGGAGGAGGTGGCGTTGCACGTCGACAAGGCGGAGTACGACGACCAGGCGCGGATGTTGTAGCAGCACAACTATGGGGCCAGGATCCTCGTGAGGGGTGTGCCGACATGGCCCGAGGCCGCCGTGCGAACTTTGCCATTGGCGCCTTCGGTGGAGCTCATATGGGGCCACGATTCTCGTTAGGGGTGGGCCGCCATGGCCCGAGGCCGCAATGTGAACTTTGCTACTGGCACCTTCGGTGGAGCTCCTATGGGGCCCGGATCCTCGTGGGGCGTGTGCCGACATGGCCCGAGGCCGCCATGCGAACTTTGCTATTGGCGCCATCGGTGGAGCTCCTATGGGGCCATGATCCCCGTGAGGGGTGTGCCGACGTGGCCCGAGGCCGCCATGCGAACTTTGCTACCTGCGCCTTCGGTGGAGCTCCTATGGGGCCACGATCCTCGTGAGGGATGTGCCGAAATGGGCCGAGGCCGCCATGCGAACTTTGCCACTGGCGCCTTCGGTGGAGCTCATATGGAGCCGCGATCCTCGTGAGAGATGTGCCGAAATGGCCCGAGGCCGCCATGCGAACTTGCTACTGGCGCCTTCGGTGGAGTTCCTACGGGGCCACGATCCTCGTGAGGGGTGTGCCGAAATTGCCCGAGGCCGCCATGCGAACCCTGCCACTGGCGCTTTCGGTGGAGCTCCTATGGGGCCACGATCCTCGTGAAGGGGTGTGCCGAAATGGCCCGAGGCCGCCATGCGAACTTTGCTACCTGCGCCTTCGGTGGAGCTCCTATGGGACCACGCTCCTCGGGAGGGGTGTGCCGACATGGCCCGAGGCCGCCATGCGAACTTTGCCACTGGCGCCTTCGGTAGAGCTCATATGGGGCCATGATCCTCGTGAGGGGTGTGCCGACGCGGCCCGAGGCCGCCATGCGAACTTTGCTACCTGCGCCTTCGGTGGAGCTCCTATGGGACCACGATCCTCGTGAGGGGTGTGCCGAAATGGCCCGAGGCCGCCATGCGAACTTTGCCACTGGCGCCTTCGGCGGAGCTCATATGGAGCCAGTGTGTGCCGAAATGGCCCGAGGCCGCCATGCGAATTTTGCTACTGGAGCCTTCGGTGGAACTCCTATGGGGCCACGATCCTCGTGAGGGGTGTGCCGAAATGGCCCGAGGCCGCAATGCGAACTTTGCTATTGGAGCCTTCGGTGGAGCTCCTATGGGGCCACGATCCTGATGAGTGGTGTGCCGAATTGGCCCGACGCCGCCATGCGAACCCTGCCACTGGCGCCTTCGGTGGAGCTCCCTATGGGGCACGAAACGTTGTACTGGGTGGGTGAAACGCAGGGAGGAGGGAGGAGGAAAAGGAGGAGGAAAGGGGAGGAGGAGGAGGAGGAGGAGGAGGAGGGAATAATTCCGTCGTGGGAACAGGTGCTCATCAGGAGAACGCCAGGCCCGTCATGAAAACAGCGCGGCCCGTCCTGAGAACAGGGTGGTCTGTCCCGGGAGCGCCGGGGGTGGGGGGGGTCCAGGGGGTGCGAAGGCCCTGGAGGGGGGGGGGGGGGTACGAGAACAGCGAGGCGGAGAAGGAGGAGGAGGAGGACAGGGGGAAGACGAGCGTCGGAGGAGAAGGGGGAAGAGGAAGGGGAGGGGAAGCAGCAGGAGGAGGAGGAGGAGGAGGAGGCGGAGGAGCGCGCGCCTCCTTGCGTGCGGCTGCGGGCCGATGGTGCGACGGCGCGGCGCCCCGGCTGCGGGCCGGCGCCCAGTGGTCGAGGAGACGCTGCCCGTCGCTCTCGTTCGCCGATCCGTAACAGTGACCTTTCGTTGGGGTGACCTTTGCTCACGTTTTTTTTGCTTTCGTGGGGCGTTCTCGTCGCCGCGGGTGGACGCAGCCTCGTGCCGCTCTCGTTCGCCGATCCGTAACAGTGACCTTTCGTTGGAGTGTCTTTTGCTGCGCGTTTTTTTTGCTTTCGTGGGGAGTTCTCGTCGCCACGGGTGGACGCAGCCTCGCATGCGGGTTAGTTTCGAGTTCAGGAGATGTCCGGGGCGCGATTTCGGCCGGATGTGTTCGCGCCACGCGTCACTCTTGCCAAAGGGCCCTCTTGCGCCTTCCCGACTCGTCTTCGTTCGCCGTCGCCGTCGACGGCCAGGGCCTGGTTCGATCTCTGCCAACCCGTGCTCGGGGAGCGCAATTTTTCCCGAATTCGTTCGGGGGGTGCTCTCAGCGACGCTTCGCCCAGAACGCTTCGGGAAGCGGGGGGTGACTCGGCGGAATGGGCGCTCTTGCTCCTGGCACGCTCGCGTCGTCTCGGCCAGTCCCGCCGGGGGTAGCGGGGTGGTTGGGGGCCTTTGTCGAGAAGGTCCGATATCAATTCCTTTTCGTCTCTCGCGTTCTGGCGCTCCATCCAGGATCCATCCAGCTCAGACCCCCGGGTCATCTCCTACGTCGACGTCTCCTCCTCATTTTCCTCCGGCCGTGGCCCTCGCGCCGCGCTCTCGTTTCCTACAGTCATCGTTGCTGCTGCCTCCCGTCGACGTTCCCGGCTGCTGGTCCTGGCGCAGGCAGTCCGCGTGCATCCAGGCCGGTTCTGTTGCCAGTCGCGGCGGTCGCGCGGCCGTGGCGGACGGGGCGGCTCCTTCGACGGCTGTTCACGGGGCGGTTCGCCCTGCTGGGGCAGGGGCGGCGCCGCCGGGAGATGGGCCGCGCCAATCGGCCTTGGCATGCGCGGCGGCTTCTTCGGCCGTTGCGTGGGGGGCTGCCCCCCCTATGACCGCGCCGGCGACGCTGTCCGAGGCTTGCTGGGGGGGGGCTTTTTTTTGAAAGGGCGGAGCCACGGGGGGGGTCTTCTTCTAGTGGCCTTTTAGCTCGCCCCGCCGTCGTACTCGGGTTGCGGGCCAGAGGACTTCTGAATGCTAGCTGGGATCTGGTGGGAAGGTCCTCGGGGGCGTCGTGGGGGCAATCTCGAGGTCTCTTGGGAGATGTCACGAGGTAAGGGGGTTCCAGAAGGCGTGGTGGACGAAGATGCGGGTCGAGGAGATGCACGCGGATCTGCAGCGCACGTCTGGCATGGGGGCCGAGTTCCCGGGCCCGACGCAGATGCGGGGTCAGCGTGGCCCCGCGGAGGAGGAGCTCGCGCCCACCCGGCCCTTCCACCCGCGCATCTTCGAGCGAAGTGGCGGCGGAACTGACGCTGCCGATCAGGGTGCTGTTCGCGGTGCTGTTCAGTTATCCGACCCGCGCGCCCCTGACTCGCAGGACTACCCCTCGGCCTCGCAGACGGAGTCGGCAGCGCCACCGCCGCTGGGGCGCGCGCAGCGCCTGGGCAGTATGAGTGCGACCCCGCGCAGTTGGATACTCAAATTGATTCGGAGCTCTCCGACGCCGTGCTCGACCAGCGCGGTCTCGATTCCTTCGCGGCGTCGGCTGTCATGGGCGGCGGCGGCGACGTGGTCCAGGACGGTGGGCGCGCTTCGGCCCAGCCTGGCCGCTGCTCTAAGGCGATCGCTGGCCAGGTATATCCTGTCCTGCTGGCGCCGGCGGCTTCCTTTGCGTCTCCTCGTCCGACCCGGCGCTCCTCTGGCGCTGCTGCGACTGCCCAGACACCGTTGTCAGCTCTGAAGTTCGTGTTCCAGTCCGACTCCCCAGTGCCCTGCGACGACGTGGTCGGCGATGCCTCGCCCCTGGCGGCGCCGCCGGTCGCTGCTGCGTGGCTCAGGGGCCCGATCCTGTGGAGTCTCCTAGGGCGCCCAAGGTGGCCCGCCAGGCAGAGTCTGCGGTGGTGCCCAGCACAGCTCGCCAGGCGAAGCGCGCGAAGGTTCCCTTGAAGGTTCGCCTGGCCAAGTGGGGCAGGTGCACGGCGTGCGGGTGGGGGCCTCAACTCGCCTGGGTTTATCTGGCAGAGTTTTTTTTTTTTGGTTCGGCTGGCTTCCGTAGCACACAGATCCCGGGAGGTTTCCGTAGGTTTTCCTCAGGGCTCTCCCTGGGCTTATCCTGGTTACTCCTTTAGGCAGGCTTTACGCTTTCTCTAGGCCGTCCTAGAGCCTGCCCTAGCATGACGCAGCGGAAGGCTACCGTCGGTGATCTGATGGTTCAGTGGTTTTGGCTGGCGAATGGTCGCATGTTCTAGTGGAATGTTTTCTGTCCTAGGTCCGATCGTAGGCTCACTTTAGCGTCTACCTTAGGCGCACCCGGGCATGCCCCGAGGAGGGCTCGCGGGGCGAAGTGGGGCAGAAGAACATTGTGCGGGTGGGGGTCTCAGCGTGTGTTTGGGTTTGTTCGTTTTTTTTGTTGTTGTATATATATATTTATATATATATATAATTATTTTTATAGGGTGGGCGGCGCCCCCCTAGAGATTCGGGGGGGGGGGGCGGCGGGGGATGGTGCGAAGATGTGCGAAGAGGCTGGTGGTGCCGCAGGCGGGCCGTTGGGCTGGCTTTCCGCGCGCGGGCTGCTCTAAATGGCAGGGGCCTGAGCGGGTTTAATCAAGCACGACGTTGACACACTGACCAGGTTCGACTCCATTCAGTTCCGGTGCGTTCTGTTCGATGGCCCCGGGGCCGCGCGGATCAACCAGCGGGGTTTGGGTGATCTGGACCCGGGGGCTGCTCATGAGTGGGGTTTCGGTGTCCGCATCGCCTGAGGCCTCGCTGCCGGGGCGATCTGGAGCGCGTTCCACCTGGCCGTCTGCCGCTGCTGCCGCGCAGGTTGGTGGCGCGGAGGCGCGTGGACATCTAGCAGCCTCGGCGCGCGTGCGCCAGTAACTAGGTTGATGGCGCGCGGTGGAGTGCAAGTATTTTCATTAGGTTGCTCGCGTTCGAGCGGCGCGGTAAATTCCGCACGTGTGCCGCGAGTGTTCTTGCTTTAATTGGGGCGGCTCTCAGCGATGGCCGCTGCGACGGTCGCCGTCGTCTCGTCGGCCCTCGGAATTCGGAGATCCGACGTCTTGAATATACGTGCGACGGTACTGGCATATTTTGCACCTCCGTCGCCGTCACCGTCATTCGTCCGTTGTCGCCGCCGTCGTCGTCGACGTCGTTTCCGTCGTCGGGCAGCGCAAATGTTCCCCAATTCGCTCGGGGTTTGATCTCAGCGACGCTAGGTCCAGAACGCTCGGGGGAGTGAGGGGGTGATGGGGCCGACGGGCGCCCTTGCTCCAGGCGCGCTCGCGTCGTCTTCGTCGTCGTCGTCGTCGCCGCGCTGGTCCGTCGCCCGTGTCCGTCGTCCGTCGTCCGTCGTCGTCACCGTGCGTCGTCCGTTGTCGTCGCCGTCGTCATCGACGTCGTCTCCGTCGTCGGGGGGCGCAAGTTTTTCCCGGTTCGTTCGGGGGGGGCCCTCGGCGACACTTCGCCCAGAACGCTCCGGGGAGCGAGGGGGTGCTTGGGCGGATGGGCGCCCTTGCTCCGGGCACGCTCGCGTCGCTTCGGCAAGCCCCGCCCGCTCGGCGACGCGCCCTCCCTCCAGCTGGATTCACCGCGTGGCTCTGGCGCAGGGCATTGCATTGCCGGGTCCACGATGCACTGGCGCCCCGTTGCCCGCGCGCGTCACTCTGCAGCCCCCCGCCTTGCACGGGGCCGGCCGCCGTTCGTTAGGATGGAACTCTTGGGAGGTTGGATTCAGCATTGGGCTTCGCAAGGTTTTTGCGACGTGGGCTCCTGGATGTCTCGACGACATCCTGGGGGCCGGTTTTTCGTCTTGCAGTGGGCGGGTTGCTGACGGCCCCGGGGTCCAAAAACGGCCCCCCCCGAGAGGCCCCCCCGAGGCCGAGAGCGTCAAACACCGCCCGTTGCGATATCTTTTGGCGTCGCCCGGACGTCATGGGATGATTTTTGTTGTGCTCCTTTCCTAGTTCAGCCAAGCAGGTTAATAGATCATCTGGAACTTGCATGCCTGATGTGATCCAGACTGGCCGTCTCGCGGAATATCTCCTGCGGGGCCCCCTCTGGATCTCACGGGGGAGGGGGGGGGGGAAGCAGAGGTGGCGGGGGGGGCCAGAGGCGCCGCGGGCCCCGCGTTAGGAGGTGGAGGGGAGGGGGCCCCAGCAAACAAAAAAGTGCGCAGCGGTCCGTGCCTCGACGTTTTTCGCGCTTCTGGCCTCCTCAGGGCCTCTTCGCCGCCGCGGCTGGGTCCGCCCCGAGATCCTGGCCAGAGCGCGCCCCTGGATCGATCCGGGGGTCGGCTTTTGCCCCCCGAATCTTCGGGCCCTGGCGGCGGGGAACAAAATGTATGCAGCGGGCGGTTATTCGACGCGTTCTGCCTCCGGAGGCCATCTCCCGGGCCCGGGGCCGCCGAAAACCGACGCAGGGCGAACAGCTAGCCCCGGGGAAGCCGCGGAGACACCCGGGGGTCCACGCCGTGAAAATGCGACGTCGGGGGGGAGGGGGGGGAGAGAGGAAGAGTTTTCCCTAGGGGTAGTTTTTCATTTTGGGTCAGTATGTGGCGGCCCCAGGGCCCGAAACGGGCCCCCAGAGTCCGAAAACTATGAAACGCCTCCTCGAACGCCGAACCTCGACCCTCGACGAAAAAGGGGAGGGGGGGTGGGAAAGCGGAGGAGGAGGAGGAGGAGGAGGAGGAGGAGGAGGAGGAGGAGGAGGTTCTCGACGTTTTTGTGCGCGTCCTATATTTTTTCGGGCCAGAGGCCCGGGCCTCTGGGGGCGAAACCCTGATGTCCGGTGGGCTGCGTTTTTTTTTTTTTTTTTTTTTTGTTTGCGAGACCTGGCGCTCCTCCTCCGACTCGGCTTCCGGGCGGGGGCCGCCCCCGGGCCCCGGGGCGACCGGAAAACGATCTGGGATGGAGACTCGACTGCAACGAAGGTGTCAAGGGTTCTGGGGCCCAGGGATTGGGAAACCAATCCGCCGGAGGTCTGGGGGGGATCGAGCATCGAGTTTTTTTTTTCGACGCTGCGGTTGTTGAAGGAAGCGAGGTAAGCAGCGCCCCCCTCCAGGCACGCGCGTTGCGCCCCTCGATTCAATCCCAAACTTGTAGCTGATATCGGCCATCGCTGTGCACTTGTGGATTGCTCCGACGGGCCGCTCCCTTGCATTTGCCTGCGTTGTCAGAGCTCGCGCGGCAGAGTGGTAAAGCTGGTGGAGCCACGCCTCAGAAGGGAGGAGCCAGGCGCGGCGAGGACAGCCGGGAAGTATTTCGGTAAAGGCACGCGTCCGCAGCAAAAGAAGAGGGAGAGGGTCCTGAAGTTCCCGCCCTCGCCTTGGTCCTCTCCAGTGGAGCTCGTGTAGCTCTAGATGTTAAACTCTCTCCTCCAAAAAATAAAGGAACGAAAAAACGCTCTCCACCCTGATGATCCTTCTCCTCCCCTCCTCTTCCTCCCTGCTCTCTCCTCCCCCCACCTGCTTTATGACTTTGTCATCGGTCTTGTCTTGTCTTGCCTCCTCTCGCCTCTCTCCTCCCCCTTCGCCCTCGTGCCCCTCCCTCCCTCGTCGTCGCCGTCGTCCTCGCCGTCGTCTTCGTCGCCGCCGCCGCGCGCAATGGGGCGCGCGCTCGTGCGGGGGGGCGCGAGGAGGGGGGGGGGGGGGGGGGGGGCGAGGAGGGGGGGGGGGGGGGCCCTTTGAGGCTTGCATCCCTGCCGCTCGTCGAATGGCTTGTGTTGCGCATGCGCTGGCGTCGCATGTATGAGGATGAGCGGGTGGGGGGGGGGGTAGAGGAGACGAGAGGGGGCGAGGTGGGCGAAAGGAGAAGGAGGCCCCCGAGGGGCCTCCCCGGAAGGCCGAGAGGCTCGAGCCTCGATCCTCGCAGGCTCGAGGCTCGATCTCTAATTCGGCCCGCCGCTCTTCGCGCCTCGGACCACGAGCCTCGAGCCTCGATCGGAGCCTCGCTCTCCGCCGCGCGCCGCCGCCGCAGACATCTGGCCGCTCCAATTCCGATTCGATGCGTCGCCCCCCGGAGGTCTGGGCAGCTTCCCTATAGGTTCGGTGCTTCGGTCTGGGGTCGTTTTTGGGGCCATCCCGGAGCCCCAGAAACGGCCTCCGGAGGCCGAACAAAAGGCCAAAAACCGGCTGCTTTCAGTTTTTCGAGGCGCCCGATCGGCGAACAATTTGCGGAAATCGAAAATCTCCGGGGATCTCTGAAACGCCTCTGGGAGCATATCTGGGGGCCTCCTAGGGCCTCCAGGAGCTCTCGAAGCCCGCCAGAAACCATAGAAAACTTGCGAAAACCTTCGAATATTTTTTTCGAGGCGCCGGGTCTCTGGGGCCGCCGCCGCCGCCGCGCCGCCGCCGCCTCTTTCGCGGCGCCGCGTGCGTGGCGAGGAGCAGCGGGCCTGGCTTCTGCAGTTCGCCACGGGGGCCCCCCGCGCGCCCGCGGAGGCCGCGCCCGTCGCGCGCGCGCGAGGGCGGGCCCTCAGATCCAGGCCCCAAGGCTCTCGAGGGCCAGGAGGCCGCGAACGTTGTTCCCGGGGGCCGATTTTTCATAACGAATCGTTTTTGATGCTCCCGGAGCTCGCTGCGGGCCCCGGAAGCTGAGAACGTGGACAAACCGGCGTCTCGAAAAGATCGCGACGTCGGAGATCCCCAGAGATCCAGCGCTCTTTGAAAAATTGAGTTGCCAGATTTGGGCAACTCTCGGCTCTTGGAGGTCTTCGACGGGCCCCGGGGCCGTCAGAAATCGACCCAGGACGAAAAATCGTTTCCGGGGAAGGTCCCCAGATCTCCGGGGACTCCCTGGGATTGCGCATCGAACCAAATTGGGGCGCGCGGGCGTCTGGGTGCCGCGGCGCAACACAAATCGCAGCGGGCGGTGTTTCGTCGTTTGAGCCTCGAGGTTCGAGGTGCGACGCTTTCTGGCCGTCGGGCCCCCCCTCGTCGCCACGGCTGCACGCGGCGCGGAAAGCTGGCGCGTTTGGGCGTCGGGAGGGGCCCGGGGACTTCTTCTGATCGGAGTTTGGGTCTGATCCCGGCGGCGCCAAAAACATTTGCGAGGGGCGGTTCTTCGATGTTCTCGGAGTCCCGAGGCCGCCTCCCGGGCTGCCCCAAAAAACGACTCGGGGCGAAAAAGCGGGAAGCTGTTAAGACCTCCGGGGGGTCCTGGCCGGTGCCGGGCGGCCGAGATCCGCTCCGCCGCCAGGGCACTCTCCGTCCCGTCGTCTGTCCGCCAGGGTCGTCGATTTTTCGTTGATTTCATGTCGAAAGTTTTCGGAGGTTCTTGGGGGTTTGCATGAATTTTCGGGAGGGGGGGGGGGGGGGGGGGTTCTGGAGGGCCTCGGAGGTCCCCGGAAGTCGCCAGATGCTTTCAGAGGCCCCCGGAGATTGTCAATGTTTCAGCGATTTTTCGGATGTCGAGGGTCGGAGTCGAACTTCGAGGAACGGGCCTCGAGGTGTTCTCGAAGGTTCTCGGAGGTCTTCGGGGGTCTTCGGGGGCGCTCGGGGGCCCTCGGAGGCTTCCAGAGGCTCCGCGGAGGCTCCCAGAGGTGTCCCATGGCCGCCGCCGGGCGGCTGAGATCCGCGCCGTCGTCTCCTCGGAACTCACGAGGTTCCGAGGCTCTGCGGAGGCCTTCAGAGGCGCCCGGAGGCTCTGCGGAGGCACCCGCAGGCCGCCGCCGGGCGGCCGAGATCCGACCTGTCGCCCCCCCAAATCCCACGAGGTTCCGAGGGGTCTGCTGACGGCCTTTTTAGGTTTCCGGGGGCGCTCCTCTTGGCCACGGCCGGTCTTTCCTCGGACCTTCGGGCCCAGATGCGCTCCAGGAACGGACCGGCGTCTCCCCAGAACTTTCAGATCGACTGTCCAAGTTCGAACCTTGAGGATCGAGGTTCGCGGCCTCCTGGGTCTCGGGGGCCTTCCTCGTCGCCGCCGCCGCGCCCAGCGCGGAAAACTGGTGCGTCTCGACCGCGGGAGGGGTCCGGGGATCCGTTTTGAGCGGACTTGCCCCCAGATCTTCGACGACGTCATTTTTTGAAGGCGCCAGTCTTTCGGCGCCTTCGGTCTCTGGGGGCGCTCGGCGGGCCCCGGGGGCGTTCAGAAGAACGACCCAGGACGAAAGCGCCGGTCCTGGGGAGAGGGTCGGGGCCTCCAGGGACTGGTCGCCCCCGAGATCCTCGCGTCGCGAAAATATAATGACCGGCGGCTTTTCGCTCTCCGATTCCCGGGGCTGTCAGCCGGCCTTGGGGCCGCCAAACATAACGGCCCGTGATGGAAAGCCGGCCCCAGGGAAAGGGTCGGGGATTTCCAGGGACTCGGTGTTGTAAAAATCCTGACATCGGATGGCTGGGTCCGCTCTGTCGCTTCCCGTCCAGTCGCTTCCCGCTCTCCGCGGCCGCCGAAGGGGCGCCGGAGATTTGGCGCTTCGGAAAACTCGGGGCGGCCGACCTTGAGCGCTCTTCGGGCTCCGCGGAGGCCGCTTCTGGGCTCCAGGACGGTCAAACAACGAATCAGGAAACCGGTGCTGGGGGCGTTGCCCAGGCTTGCGGGGGCCGACGCGCCGAACAAATTGTTAAGCTGCAACTCATGTGAAGTTTAATTCAGCATTGGCCCTGGTATTTCATCGGATTGAATCTTGCACCTGAGGTCGAAACGTCGAAACGCCGGCGCGCTTGCTGGAAGAGGCGCGAGCTCGAGAGCGCCGTCGATCCGGACCCCCGTCGTGACTTTTATTCGACGCGGGGCCCTTGGAAGTCCCGATCGTCGAAGATCGAAGTTCGAAGATCGAGGTTCGGAGATCGAGCAGGAAAATCTTCGGGTGTTCTTATTATTTGTTTTTCAATTTTCGGGTCTCCGGAGGCCTACGGAGGTCTCTGGGTCCACAGAGGTCTCCGGGCCGATCGGGGCGCCGAAGCTTTGGTTTCGGGCCTGCAGGGGGCCCTCGCCAGGACCGTCAAAAACGATTCGTTCTCTGCGGATTGCAATTGCCGCTGCTTCTCCCTCCTCCTTCTTCATCGATATACCTCTGCATTCTGATATCGCCATCTTTGTTGGCTTGAGTGTGTGCCGCGTGGAGCCGCGCAGTGCTATGAAGCGTCCGGCTGCAGCGGGCGCTTCGGACGCAGGGGGCTTCCAAGTCGGCGTGGCGCGCCGATCTGGCGGGCACGAGCTGCGGGGCGGCGGCGAGTACGTCGGGTTTGTCACCGCGGAGAAGGGGCTGAGGGCAGCCAAAAAACTTCTTGCTGATCACCGGGGCCGTCGATTTCCGGAGCTTCGGCCGCCAGCGGCTCCGAGCACGGGGAGCTCATTCGTGGCCGCGTCGTACCAGTTCATTTACGAACGGAACAGTCGGTTCAAGGTAGAGCTACTTGGTTCTTACCTCGGCGTCTTCGACAGTTTTCGGGGCGCCCTCCACGCGCTCTCTGAGCACGGGTCCCCGGTGGCGCAGAGGACGGATCCCGAACGAGAGATTGAGATCTTTCGGAGCGTGTACCCTTTGTTCCAGGATTGGATGCCCGTAGATTTCCACACTCACGTGGAGGCGACGAAAAATCTAGAGAAAGTAGTTGTTTCGCCGTCATTGTCTATGTTCTTGGTCTGGGGCAAGGAGACGGAGTGGCGCAGCAATCTCGTGGAGCAGATGCTGGCCTTTTCCCCCGAGCAGACCGTGGCCATTCACGGTCTCTTGAGCCCTGGCCGCGCCTCAGCCGTGAAGGCGGCCAAGACGGTGTGGAGCAGCGTTGCCCAGGCCATCCGGGCCATGGCCCGCGTGGATCGCACGTGGCCCAACAAGCACCTCCACAACCGCGCGGGGCGCGTGCTGGGGCGGCTGCCCCTCTGCCAGCACTTCGGCACCCCCTCGAAGAGTTCGTCGGGGCCGTTGCATTTTGGCGGCGACGAGCGGTGCGCAGTGAACAGCTTCATGGACGACGAGCACACGCGCCTGCAGACTCTCCAGGGCATTGAGAAGACGGCGTTGCCCCACAACGTGCGCGGGGCGGCGCGGGACTTCAAGGAGCGGGAGGCGGCGCAGAAGATCGTGGACCCCGCCGGGCGCGGGCTCGCGTTCCAGGACCCGGTCGGCTACCTGGGCAGGTGGGCGTTCCGAGCGCTGCAGGTCGTACTGGGTGGAAAGTTATGCCCGTGCATGGCCGGGCGGACCGACCCGGATGGTCCTGGGCCACCCCGGGCGGTCCTGGGTGCGGGCGCGCGCCTGCTCGCCAGCGCGGCGCTCGTCGTCGTCGACGTTGTATTCGTCGTCGTCGACGTCGTGGTCGGCGTCCTCGTCGTCGGGGGGGCACGAGAATTCCTTGCGTTGTTTGGGGAGGGGCCTCGAGGACGCGATGTCCAGAACATCCTGGGGAGTCTGGAGTGGAAACTTCGTCGTTGTCGTCGTCGTCGTCGTTTGCGTCGTCGTCGTCGTCGACGTCGCGGTCGTCGACGTCGCGGTCGGCATCGTCGTCGTCGGGGGGGCGCGAGAATTGTCAGAGTTGTTCGGGGAGGGGCCTCGGGGACGCGATGTCCAGAACATTCTGGGGAGTCTGGAGTGGAAACTTCGTCGTTGTCGTCGTCGTCGTTGTCGCGGTCGTCGTCGTTTGCGTCGTCGTCGTCGTCGACGTCGCGGTCGTCGACGTCGCGGTCGGCGTCGTCGTCGTCGCGGGGCACGAGCGTTCCCCGAGTTCTTCGGGGAGGGGCCTCGGGGGCGCGATGTCGAGAACATTCTGGGGAGCCTGGAGGTGAAACTTCGTCGTTGTGGTCGTCGTCGTTTGCGTCGTCGTCGTCGACGTCGCGGTCGTCGACGTCGCGGTCGGCGTCGTCGTCGTCGGAGGGCGCGAGAATTCCTCGAGTTGCGCCGGGAGGGGCCTCGGGGACGCGATGTCCAGAACATTCTGGGGAGCTGGAGTGGAACTTTGGTCGTTGTCGTCGTCGTTTACGTCTTTGTCGCCGGGCGCGCAATGCCCAGAACCTCGGGGGGCGGGGGAGGGGGCGGAGGGGGTTGAAACTTCCTCGTGGTCGTCGTCGTTGTCGTCGTCGTCCTCGTCATTGTCTTCGTCGCCTCCGCGTCGACGTGGTCGGCGTCGTCGTCGTGGCCCTCGTAGTCGTCGTCGTCGTCGTCGTCGTGCATGGGCGGCGAGAGGATTCCCCGATTTGTTCGGTTCGCCCCCTTCAGGGAAGCGGCGTCCACAACATTTTGGGGGGGGTCCAGCTTCTGCGATTGCGGCTGCGCTGGGGCCGCGCCTGTAGGCCCCCCACCCCTTTATTAAGGGGGGTGTAGTGGAACGCCCCCCGCCCTCTCCGCGCGGCCCAGGCGGGTCTGCGGCGCGCAGTCGGGCACCGCGACTTCCCGGCCCCTCCGACCACGAGCGTCGTCAGTTTTGCTGCGGGTTTCCCCGACCAGAGCGACCACCTGGAGACGTGGGGGAACTTCGCGGGGGCCCGCTCGATCGCTGCCTTGGCGATGCGCGTGGGACGCACAGGGTCGCCGTTGTACTTCGCCATGTGCGCGCGCCTTCTGCTGGACAAGCTGATTGCGTCGCTTTCGCCTGAGCTCCTTCGGCCCGCCGCCTTCGCCGACGCGGCCCCGCGGCGGCGGCGGCGCGCGAGCAGGGGCCGGGGTGGCCGCGACGGCCTGCCGGCGGCCATTTGCCGCGCGGCCGCGCTGTCGCGCCTGGGGGGCGCGTAGGCAGCCTCGCGGAGAATGGCCGCGCTCGGAGGGCCTCTGGGCTTCATTCCTCCTCCTCGTCGTCGTCGAGGGGGCGCGAGAATTCCCCGAGATGTTCGGGGGGGGGGCCTCGGGGACGCGATGTCCAGAAAACTCTGGGGAGTCTGGAGTGGAAACTTCGTCGTTGTCGTCGTCGTCGTCGTTTGCGTCGTCGTCGTCGTCGTCGTCGACGTCGCGGTCGTCGACGTCGTGGTCGGCGTCGTCGTCGTCGGGGGGGCGCGAGAATTCTCCGAGTTCTTCGGGGAGCGGCCTCGGGGGCGCGGTGTCCAGAACATTCTGGGGAGTCTGGAGTGGAAACTTCGTCGTTGTCGTCGTCATCGCTTGCGTCGTCGTCGGTTGCGTTGTCGTCGTCGTCGACGTCGCGGTCGTCGACGTCGCGGTCGGCGTCGTCGTCGTCGTGGGGCACGGGAATTCCCCGAGTTGTTTGGGGGGGCTACGGGGGCGCGTCGCCGTCGTCGTCGTCGACGTCGCGGTCGTCGACGTCGCGGTCGGCATCGTCGTCGTCGGGGGGGCACGAGAATTCCCCGAGTTGTTCGGGGAGGGGCCTCGGGGACGCGATGTCCAGAACATTGTGGGGAGTCTGGAGTGGAAACTTTGTCGTTGTCGTCGTCGTCGTTTGCGTCGTCGTCGGTGCCTTTGTCGTCGTCGTCGTCGACGTCGTGATCGTCGACGTCGCGGTCGGCGTCGTCGTCGTCGCGGGGCACGAGCGTTCCCCGAGTTGTTCGGGGAGGGGCTACGGGGGCGCGATGTTCAGAACATTCTGGGGAGTCCGGAGTGGATTCTTCGTCGTTGTCGTCGTCGTCGTTTTCGTTGTCGTTGTCGTCGTCGTCGTCGTGTTTGTTGTGCTCGTCGTCGTCTGCGTCGTCGTGGTCGTCTTCGCAGCCGACGATGTCGTCGTAGTCACCGCCGCCGCCGTCGTCGTCCTCGCCGTCGCTGCCGCCGCCGTCGTCGTCGCTGACGCCGTCGTCGCCGCCGCCGGCGGTCCTGCTTGTGCCCGCCCTTCTCCTCTCGTTGTCGTCGTCGTCCTCGCCCTCGCCCTCGGCCTCGTCGTCGTCGCGGGACAGGGGGCGGGTAGCGGGGCGATGGCAGCGGAGGCGGGGGTTGGCCCCCGTAGGCGATCAATGTAGCTTCTGCTTCGAGCTTGTGTTTTTGCGCGCACGGGTAGCTGGCGCGATGCGTGCTCGAGAACCCTGCCCTGGCGGCTCTGCCTGGCTTTCGGGCCGCGCGGAAGCGTCTCGATAGGAACTGCTTCTCTCGCACTGCTCCGACGACGGTCGGACCGCCTTCTAAGCAAACGCTAAAGAACCAGCAGGAACTAGTCCAGGACAAGAATGGAAGCCTCTCGAGCGCAGCCGTCCTTCCAGGGCCTCAGCCTCCTTCCTCCTTCTACCTGGCGACGGCGACGGCAGCGACGACGACGACGACAACGGCGACGACGAGGGCGATCCTCCTCCTCCCTCCTGCCTCCTTCTTCCTCCCTCCTGCTTCCTCTTCCCTCCTCCTCGACGCCTCCCTCCTCCTTCTTCGCTCTCCTCCCCCCTCCTTCTCCTCGTGCTTTTCTTCCTCCTCATCCCCCTCCCCCCCTCCCCCCTCCTCGCCGAGCCCTGCGCCCAGGCGGAGGTGTCCATCAGGGTCGGCGGTTGCCGTCGAAGGCCCGCCCTCGGCCGCGCCGCCGCCGCCGCCGCCGGCCCGGCCCTGGGCGGGGCGAGGTTCGAGGTTCGACGTTCGAGGATGTCATTCGTTTCTTTTTTCTCTGGGTGCTCATTTCTGGTTTTTCAAGTAAGCATCCAGGGGTGGGAACCTGGGCTGGGCGGGCCCTGGGAAGGGCCCTGGGATCGAGGTTGAGGTGGCAAGTTTTTTTGTTTTTGGTGGATCGTGGGGGCCGTCTTCGGGCCGGGAATCCTTAAATGCGGATCCAGGGATGATGGGCTGGACTGGGTGGACTCCTGGAAGGGTCTGCAGAACCTCTTGATTGAGGTTTGACGCGGCTTCCTGCGTTTTCGTTCTGGGGTCCGCGTTCGGGCCCAGTGACTTAAAGTGCGGATCCAGACTGCGCTGGATGGGCCCCGGGAAGGGTCCGGGGACCGAGGTTTGCGGTTCGAGGAGGCCTTTTGTTCTTCTGATCATGGTGGTCGTTTTCGGGCCCAAGGACTGTTCAATAAGGACTCCGGGGCGCGAACCTGCGCTGGTCAAGGGTCCGGGGATTGTGGCTTGAGGTTCTAGGACATCGGGGGGGGGTGGCCGGGTCCGTTTCTGGTCTCGGGGGGCTGTTTTCGGGGGGCTGTTTTCGGGGTGCTGTTTTGGTTTCGGGGGGTTGTTTTCGGGCCCCGGGGGTTTTAGACGCGGATCCAGGGTTGGGAACCTGTGCTGGATGGGTCCTGGGAAGGGTCTGTGGATTGAGGTTTCAGGCTGGCGGATGTTTTTTTTTTTTTTTTGGGGGGGGGGTGGAGAAACTGCTCTGGGTGGACCCTGTGCCCTCCTGCTCCGGCTTGGGGGGGTGGGGGCCTGCAAGATCATGTGCCCGCTCTCTCCTGTCTCCTATATCTCCCACTTATCTGCTCCATTCCCCTGTTCCCGTTCTCGGGTGGTCTGTCTCCGCTCGCCGCCGTCCTCTTCCTGTCTTGGCTCAAGACGAGGTCGCCTACGACTAGGCGGTGCTCTGAAGGGTAGCAGCGCCAACGATCTGTCGGCGCGCGCGATGGCGCAGGGAGGCCAGGCAGCTCCGGCGGCGGCCCAACCGGCGGATCCACCGGCGGACGTTTGGATCACCATTGCCGAGCTTCCTTGCCCAGCGGCGGTCGCGCGGGAAGTGTTCCGGCAGTTTGCGGACCAGCGCGCTGAGAAGGGCAAATTCTTTCGGCAGTCGAGGACTCGCGGGGGGCAGCTCCGCATGTACGCGCAATGCCGGCTCCATAGCGAGCGCGGCCACCGCCGTCGCATTCTCGCGGAGGGCAACGCGCTGAAGGCGATATCTAAAGGACAGCATGCCGAGGCTGCTCGCATCGTCCGGGGGACTCCGGTTGAGGAACGCTTGGTGGCAGAGCAGTCTGCTGGTGCCGCGCCCATGCGGGCCGCGGCGGCTGCGCGCTTGTCGGGGGCGGTGATGTCCTTCGATGCTGCGAGGTGTGCTCGCAGGAGGGCGACGGGGCGCGATCGCTCGGGCGGTGGCGGCGGCGGCGAGAGCAACGGGGAGCTCTTCTGTGCGCGGTGCCGGCACGTCGAGGAGAAATCGCTCGAGGGCCTCGACAATCTCGGCCTCTTTGACTTCGGGTACCACCGCATCGGCGACCACATGCCTGGGCGGGCGGTCCTCGTGACGTCGGCCCAGGAGGAGATGGCGGATGCCTTGGCCGCGCGCGGGGCGTTCGGATTGAAGTTTCAGGCGCGCGCGCGGGGTGGGGGGGGGGGGGGGGGGGGGGGGTCGCCCCGTCAAATTCCATGGGTGGCCGGGGAAATGTGAGGTCGCTAGTCTTGGGGGGCATTCTGGCCGGCAAATCGGCTTCGGGACTGGCGTCTGAACCCCTGATGTCCTCGACAGGCTTATTATTATTATTATTATTATTATGTTATATATATATATATATATATATATATATATATATATATAATATATACACACATATATACATTTCTATTCCGCGGGGGTGTCATTCTTGTCGATGACCCGTTAAATCTGGGACCTCTGGCGGAGAACGCTTTTTCATTCTCTGTCCAGGGGCGCATTGCGTTGCATCCCTGCGCCTACTCCACTAAAGCATATCTAGGTCTTGAACACGACTGGTTCTATCACGTACTATCGCGCGGCTGCTCCTAGAGTGCTCCTTAGTGCAAGTTTCGAGTGCCAGTGCAACCTCTAACGCCATCACCATTGGTGTGTTGCTGGATTTTAATATCAATTCGGGCTCTCGCCCTTTCCTTTGCAGGTTGCGATGGGGGAATGGGGCTCCGCGCGTGGGCATCTTCCGGCTCAGAGTTCGGTCCGATTCTGGAGTTTGTGGCTGGGTAAAAGCTCGTGATTGGGCCAGTCGCAAGGGATTACTGTTTTTGTTTCGTGGAATCTGGACTTCTTCGTTTCCTGGGCGCGCTCTTGGAGTTTGCATTCCGGATGGTCCCCATGTGTTTGCGTCGGAGTCGCCCGGGTGGTCCAGTCATAAGTGAAGGGCTTCCGGTGGCCCTGGCGGCCGAGGGTTGTTTGGGTTGCGGGTTGGCGGGGAGGTGGAGGTCCAGGAATGCCCTACCGTGTCTTCGGAACTAGGCCGCGGGCGGGGCGTTGCATTCGGTCACTTCCTGAGGTGCACGACGCCACCTACAAGAGGAGTGCGAGTGGTTGGGGATGGTTTTCTCGCGCAGTCCTTACCACCCGCGTGGTCAACGGCTCGCCTTGCACCATGGGGGTGGATATTGCAAACGGTTGGTTTCCCAAAGAGCACGCCGACGAGCGGGGGGCACTCATCGACACGAGTGGTGCAATTTTTGAGCAGGCTGGCATTCATGTCCGCGGGTGCGCCCGCGAGGCCGCGGACAAGTGCGCGGGATTTCAGAAGGCGCAGGCAGAGAAGCACCCCGGGGCACCGCTGTCTCACTGCCCGAGGCATGTCCTCGAGAACGTGAAGAAGCAGGCTGCCCGATTCACTGGGGGCCAGGACTGGGGGAAGTTTGCTGCTTCTTCCGCGTCCGAGGTTGCCTATTACCCCGCGAAGTTGTTGCTTGCAGAAGCCATTCATGCCTTCTGTGCCCGGGCGGCGGAGGGTGGACACCAGTCGCTGGTGGCATACATGGCCGAGGTCTGCGAGTTTAACAACAAGAAGCAAGTCTTCGAGCCGTCCTGGTATAGCGGGGCGGAGAGCGGTCATGTTCCCGGCTGCACTCCAGGCAGCATGTCCCAGGCGTTAGAGGCGCGATTCAAGGTCCACCGCCACTCTCTGCCGGGAGACATCCACGCGCGCGGCATGGCGGCGTCCACCGAGCATCTGGCTGGATCACAGGCGGCGATGGCTATATGAAGCACGGGTTTGCTAGGAATGCCGGTCCGCGCGTGTGCGAGTCGACGCCGACTACGGCCGTGGTCGGTGTCGCCCAGGAGCGTATTCATGTGCGGTTCGTGTCGGGTCCACCTGTGGTAATGGGGGCTCAGATCGCATCCGACGATCCCCTTCACGTGCCGAATGCTCGAGCTTGCGCGAAGTCGGCCCCTGTGAACTTCCAGTGCAGTAGCATCTCGCGCGACGTCGCCCAGAGGCTGTTGCGGGCCGTCCCGGATCAATGCCGAGCTGCCGCAGTCATCAAGAACTCTATCGACGTGCACTTCCTCACTGTCCCGTTCCACAGGTCTGCCATGGCCGTCGAGAAGTACGCGCGCGTGGAGCACCTCAAGATTCATGCGGCCAAGTCGAAGACCCTTGCGCAGGAGGGCTTGAAGAGGCTGGACGTCATCAAGGGCGACGGCCACCTCTCGCTTACGACGCTCCATATTCACACGCGGGAGGTCACAGGGGTGGTGGCGGCCGTGGAGAAGGAGGTGGGACGGAGAGCGCGGACTACGGGGGTATTATATTGCACGGCTTACTGTATGTGCCGGGTGCACCAGCTGAGGGGTCAGTGCAGCCATTCCTTGTTTGGGCGGTGGGTCATGGGCGACCCTGCCATCGTGGCTTTCCCGAGTATCCGTTTGGCTGCGGGCGCCGGCGTGCAGCCCGCGGCGGAGGTTGCCGCCGAAGCGCTCGCCGACGCTGTGGCCCCGAGCTCGGCCGGGCAACCTCGTGGCGTGGAGATGCCGGCTCGCGCCGCCCGGCTTACGTTGGCGGACGTCCACGGGAAGGTCTCGCAGCGCATCGCGGAGGCTGCCGGGAAGAAGAAGAAGAAGCTGGCGGCGCGGGCGCGCGCGTTGCTGGCGCCCCCATCCCCGGCTGCTTCGGCGGGGCCGCAGGGCGGGGCTGGCGAAGGCGGCGGCGCTGAGGGCAGGATGAAGGAACTCAACGAGATCGCCGAGCAGGTGCTGGGGGGTTCGACAATCGCTGCGCGCTAGGATTGACTCGCGGGGGGGTGCTGGTAGGGCTTCGGGCTCATGGAAGACAACGGGTTCTGGGCCCTGGGGCCGGAAACGATGTTCGTTCTTGGATTCGGATTGGGATCGTGGCTTTCAAATGGGAACAGGGGCCCGGGTTTGGAGAGGCAGTCAAAGCGATTTCCGATTTCGTTCCGTGCAGCACTACGGGAGCTTCCACAGGAACCGGGCTGGAAATGTTGCCGCCGCTGGGGTCATGGATTTTCTGGAGGCACATTCCGTGTGGCCGGCGTCAGAAAAGAAAAATTGGGGGTTTTAAGTTCACTACAGGAAGTCGGCGGGCGGGAGGGATTGGGCCGTTCAGAGCGGTCGCGGCTGCGAGTGGCGACGTCGCTTTGCTCTTTCGCATCGGCCAGGAGATGCGGGTGCTGAAGCCCACGGCGATGGAGGCAGTGAATGCAGGTCTCGGCAACGCTTTGCTGAGGCAGCTCAAGTCCGGAAGTGATTTGCCTGGATACGTGCGCGATATGCTGCAGGATCAGATGAGCACTTGGACTGCGGAGCCTGGGGCGGCTGCTGCGGCTGCTGCGCGCCGCGCCGCAGGTGCTTCTCGGGGGCCCGCGCCGAAACGGGCAAGGATGGTGTGAGTTGTAGTCTGACCAGCGTGGGCATAGGGAAAGGGTGATAAGGACAAGGTTGAGACGGAGAGGTGGGGGAGGACGGAGCGGAGCCTTGGCTCTTCGGGCATCGTCGTCTCTTTGAGCGGCGCGTAGCGTGCGGCCCTTGATGCGCCGCTGTCTGGGGGCGGTGATGCTCTGCAGGGAGGGCGGGGAGAAGTGCCGCGGGCATGGCGATGGCTGCGCTGTCTGCCTTGTGCGTCGAGCTTCTCAGCCGGAAGTCTGGGGCTGAGGGGGCGAGCGATTTTAATTAGATGTAAATCAAGATTGTTTGCGCGCGCACGCTTTGCGCGCGCCTGCAGTTCCAGATCCTCAGATGTTCGGGCTCGCCATTTGAAGATTCGCGAGGCATCGTCGGGTCGGAGTGTGAAGCGACCTTTATGAGGTCATGCGGCGCCCGGCGGGTACCTATAGGGCGCCGCGCGCTCGGCGTCCGGCGCCGAGGGCTGCGTTGATTTTTCTGGAGGGCAGGCTGCTATGCGAGAGTTCAGCGGCCTGGCAGTGATCGAATTCAGAGAGCGGCTGCGCGTGCCACGGAGCGGGCTGGGGCTATCGAATATGCCTCGCGTTCCTGGGCTGCTATGTGAGAGCTCAGCGGCGTGGCAGTGATCGAATTCAGAGAGCGGCTGCGCGTGCCGCGGAGTGGGCTGGGGCCATTGAATGCGCCTCGCGTTCCGGGGCCGTGGAGTTTGGGTCGATGGGGGCGCGTTTTGAAGCGTGAACCATCGGCGATCAAAAACGATGAGCAGCTTTGCGTCGCTGCGGAGGCGCGGCGGCGACGGCGGCGACGCCGGCGATGGCGACGTCGGCAATGGCGGCGAGAGGCGCCCCGGAGGTCTGGCGACGCGAGCATAGAGATTTCGACACTCGACATCTGGAGCCTGGATCCTCGAGGATCGCTCTTCGGATCTCCCGGGCGTGCCCTCTCATCCTGGAGCCGTCGTTGCTGGCCCCGGGGCCCAGGGGCGGCGCCCGAGAGTCCGCAATCGGAGAAAAACTTCGAGAGTCGAGCACTATGAGAATCTGCAATTGGCGGCGCCCAGACAGGGGCGGCGGGAAGTGGGAGGGGTTCTCAACGTTCCCCGATTCGTTCGGCGCTTGCCCTCAGTGACGCTAGGCGCAGAACGCTTGGGGGGGTGAGGGGGTGATGGGGCGGGCGAAATCTTAAGAAGAGACACTGGGAGCTGACTTCGAGACAGGGGGCGCAAAGACGAAACCTCAAGAATGGACATGAAGAGTATTCATACATAACAGACCAATCATGCACATCAATAACATACATCACGACCAGACGTGAGCACATGCCTTCGTTTCATGTACTTTAAGGTGCTGAAACATCGTCGTCGTCTTGAAACGTCGTCGTCGTCTTCGGGGGTCGTGAGAATCCCCTGATTTGTTCGGGGGGCGCTTCAGGGGCGCGATGCCCAGAACATGTCGGGGAAGGGGGGATGGAAACGTCAGCGTCGCGTGGGTGGTGGGTGGGTGGTGGGTCATGGGCGTGTGGTGGGTGAATGGTGGGTGGGTGGATGTGGTGGGTGACCGGGGGCGGGTGGTGGGCGGGTGATGGGTGGTGGAGGGCGGGCGGCGGGTGGGTGGCGGGTGGTGCGCGGGCGGGGGCGGCGAGGCCGAACTTGATTACAACAGAGCTAAGTTGGAATGGTAGGTGGTATCGTGGTATCACGGGAGTGGCATTATGATCAGTATCATCATCAACGTTGTATTGTTACACCATACTAGTTCACACGTATCCTGCTCTTCCCACTCCTCCAAGGAAGCTGCACCTGAGCGTGCAGGGTAGCGCCGGCCCCTCCTACCCTCTCCCCCCGCTCTCTCCCGCCCCTCCTCTTTTAACTACCCTCCCTCCCTCCGCCGGGAGGCGAGGCGTCTGCGGCGGCTCCCGCGTGGCCGACGACTGGGACAGCTGGCGGGGGCGGCCCGGGCCGGCCCGGGCCGGCCGCCTGCGCCGGCGCCGGCGCCTCCGCCGCCCGCGGCGCTCCGGGCGTCGCGCGGGCCGCCTGCACCGAAGACGCCTTCGTCGATTTCTCGTCGAAGGTTGTCGAAGGGGTTTGGGAAGTATTCGGGGGGCCCCCTGGGCACTCGGGGGTTGTCGGAGGCTCCCTAGATGCTCCCAGAGGTCCTCAGAGATGTTTCGATATTATTTTTCGTCGATTTTCGGACTCTTCCAAGATCTCCGACGTCGTAAAAAACTAGGGACAGGAAGTTTTGGGCAGTCTTCGACCCCGCGGGGCCCCCAGAGGGACCCGGGAGCGTCAGAAAGCGACTCAGGACGAAAAACAAGTCCCTGGGGAAGGGGTCTGGACTTCCCAGGGCCGCGTGCTGAAAAAAATCAGGACATCGCGCGTCTGGGGCCGCGAGCCCGGGATTTTTCTATCATCGCCGCCTTGGGGGTGGATCTCCTGGTGTCTCCGTGGGCGGGCGGTGGACGTGGACATTTTCGGGTTCGAAGGGGGTTCGGATGTATCCATGTCCACCGGCTGCCGGGGTTCCCGAAGATCGATGCGCAGGCGGTGCAGTACAGTGCAGAAGCCTTGCGCCAGCCCTTGGCACGGCGCTTGGGCACCACAGTCGCCACTGAGCCGGGTTTCCGGTTGGGCGCGTGAGCAGAAGAGTACGCGATTGACACCGCTATGACTGCGAAGCAAAAGCGAAATTCAACACATGAAGACACAGCGCCCGACTGTGAAACAGGAAAAAACAAAGCGCTTCACGACTGCGAAGTACAACGCAGATTAATTGGACGCCGAGAAGAGGGGAGGGGGGAAGGAGGAGAGGGAGGCGAGGGCGAGGGGGGGGCGGGGAAGAGACAAATGGGAATTAATAAATCCTTTGGTCGGTAACCTTGTGGTGCAGACCTTCCGGATTTCTGATTACAGATCACAGGCAAACTTGGGTTACTAAACCTTCTGGTCGGTAACCGTTTGGTCCAGACCTCCCGGGTCTCTGGTTGCAGAAGCATTGCGATGTGCAGGCAGTGGTGATGTGAAATCCCCGGCTTGGACCGCCGCCGACATGTCCGTCGGTCTCCGGATTAGGGTTGGGGCTTAGGGGTGTGGGTTAGGGTTAGGGCTAGGGTTAATGGGGTCACGGTTAGGGTTCTGGATTAGGGTTCGGGTTCGGTTTCAGGGCTTGGGGTTCAGGGTTAGAGTTTAGGGTTCGGGTTTACGGTTAGGGTTTAGGGTCAGGGTTGGGGGTCCGAGGAGGAGGAGGAGGAGGAGGAGGAGGAGGAGGAGGAGGAGGAGGAGGAGGAGGAGGAGGAAGAGAAGGAGGAGGAGGAGGAGGAGGAGGAGGAGGAGGAGGAGGAGGAGGAGGAGGAGGGTGAGCGGCCCTCGCCGTTCAGGGGCTGTTCCCTGAGGTCCTTAAGATCGGAAACTTTCGATCTTAGACAAGAGGATCGATATAATGATCCTTTTGGTGTGTTAGGATCAATAATTCGATCCTGTAGTTAAGTTGTCGTGCGTTGCGGTGTGATCGTTTGAAAAAAAAAAAAAAAAAAAAATCCTCCTCTCTCTCTCTCTCTCTCCTCCTTTACTCACATATTGCACCAGTAATTAGCACAACATACAAACACCACGAAGACACATAGCGCATCCGTGCATCGTGGTTGAACATTGGCACTCGGCCTGCCCCGACTGGTGATCCGATTGCATCGCACGGGCTGTCCCTGATCTGCTTGTGCTTCGTGTCCTTTGGATATTCGAGGGCAGACCACCCCCGCCACCCTTGCCCCAACCTATCTGGTCCACCGTTGCCATTTGGGCTGTTCAGCGTGGGTCAAGCCAGCGATTGCATTCGCTTGTGGACTTTCAGTCGGCGGGCGATGTCGACAGACGCGGAGAAGCTCGGTCGCTGCTCGGTTGACTTCGCGAAGGCGCCCTCCTTTTTCAAGGGCTCGGGTAAATCGGGGGGTTTCGGCAAGTCCTCCAACATCCTGAGTCAGCATCGCATGTGGTCCGAGATATCTAAGGTGAGGCCTTCGCTGAGTTGGAGCAAGCCCGAGGCGACGGAGGCGATGGGGGTCGTGCTCAAGGAGTGCAAGGAAAATTGGAAGGAGTTCAATAAGGATGACGAGACGGATTGGCTCAGCAAGATGCCGAATCGTTTCAAGTTCGTTTGCAGGGCCATCAACCAGGCGAGGCTCAAGAAGACGAGCAAGTGGGTCCACAAGCTCGGTCTCGCCGCCGCTTCCAAGGGGGGCGCCGCGGCGCAGGCTACAGACGTTGACGGGGATGCGCAAGCCGAGGATGGCGAGGATGAGCCCGTCGAGGACGAAGGAGAGGAAGAGGACGAGGCCGAGAAGAACGACGAGGACGACCTACCGCTTTTGCAGCTCTCCGAGGCTGCTGTCAAGGAGCCCGACTCCGACAAGCAGCAGGGCGTCGACGGCGCCGTTGGCGCGTCCGAGGTGGGGGCCCAAAACGTACTCAGAACAGTGGAGCGGTTGAGTAGGGCTTCGAGCGTGGGTGGTGGTGAATGTGGTAGGTGTTGAGGGAATGCCTCCCCCGCTCACCACCACCCGCGCTCGAAGCCCGACTGTGTCGCCACTGGCATGCGTGCGTTTTGGGCCCAGTAAGGGCGCTGGCGCGCCAGCTTCGTCCGCCGACGGCCAACATTACGCCCAGAAGGACAGCCTCAAGCATGAGGGCAAGTACGTATTGGGCTTCTGCCGCGAGCACATGAAGGCGTGGAGGTGCATGCCAGGTCAGAAAAAGGAGTTCACGAAGGACGTCAAGAAGCCAGAGGGGTCCACGCCAGAGGACCCAACCTTGGCAACGTGGTCCGATGGTTTCAAAGCTCGCATCTTCCAGTTGAGTTGCGCCGAGTTCGACGCGATCGAGGACACCGAAAAGGTTAGCACCTCCAGGGGTACGTATGTCTGGGAGACTCGCCCGACGGAGAACTCGCGCATCTGGGTGAGCAGGCCTACCTCGAAGAACAACGTGTTCTGCGTCCACTCCAAGGTCGACGGGTCTCAGAGCCAGATGTGCCAGGTCAAGGCGACGGCGTTCGGGGATGACGAGGAGCAGATCAAGGAAGCCGAGAAGCTCGCAGTGAAGCTCGCTCAGAAGTTGGCGTCCACGGAGGACACAACCAAGGATATGCTCAAGGAGCTCAGGGACAAGGCGCTGCCCACGCCCACGAAGGTCAAGAGGCTGGCGAGCCAGACCGACGGCAAGCAACCAGCACCGAAGAAGGCCAAGAGCAAGGCGAAGGCCATTCCACCCTGTCAGGCGGAGGCCGCGCAGCCCGTCGTGCCAGCCGAGCCCGTCACGCCAGCGCCCGACGAGGGGAAGATCACGGATTTGCCAGGGAGCGCCTCGGCCAACGAGTCCGAGTCCGAGAAGGCGGCCATCTCACACAAGTGCGGGTTCTGCGGCGAGGAGCCCACGTGCCTGGACATCTTCAAGAAGTACAACTTGTGCACGGCGTGCTACAATGACAATATATTTGGTTGAGGCCTCGAGCGAACGTCGCCGTTCGTAGTAGCTCGGATCGGCGCGAGCGCCGATGCTGCTGGCGGCTCAGCCAGCTACGCGCCCAGAGGCATCTACAGTCATCCCCCTTTCTCGCCACCTCTCCCTCCGTGTCCGAATCCCGTCCAGAGTTATCATCCCTTCTCCTCCTCCTCCTTCCTCCTGCTCGCCTTCCTCGTCTGCTCTAGGGTTCAAGCTTCCTGGATCCTCAACACGGTCCTTATGCAATACGTGATTTCGACGTTCCTGAGGGGCTCTTGAGGGTTCCAGAGGCCCCGAGGAGCTTCGTGGGAATTCCAATGGTCTCGAGGGGCTTCGGGGTGATCTAAATGACCCCAGCTCCTGGCTCGCTCCATCCTCCTCCTCCTTCTGGCCCCTGGCGGTCCCGACAGGACGTGGGAAAGGAACGATTTTCCATGGCGTGATTGCCCATGCCAGCCGCGCCCCAGCGGAGAATCACAAGGGGCAGGGGTGCGGGGGTATATTATTGGCTATGGCCTGCCACTCCGCAACGCCCCAGAAAATGAATGGAAGCAGGAGGAGGGAGGAGGAGAAGGACGAGGAGGAGGAGGGGGAGGCGGAGGGAGAAGGAGGTGGAGGGTAACTAGGAAGAAGAGGTGGAGGAGTACGTCGAAGAGAACTGATCTGCCGTGGTCTATGATGACAGAACGTCTCAGCAGTCGTCAGCCTCGTCTCACCCTCGGCCGTAGCCGTTTTGGCTCGAGATTCGTGTGCGATCACGTCTGGCTTCAGTTCGGTCCGTTTCCAAAGATGACCGACTGCGTCGGCGCATCAGAGGGCCCGCCGTCATGGGCGAACCAATTGATGAGCATTCAAGTCACGGACTCGGTGCAAGGTGCGACCTCGGCAGCCGAAGCACTGCTCAGAGCCGCGGCGATGGGCGCTTCGAACATGATTCCAGAGGAGAAGTACAGGAAGGAGGACGAGTCGGCACCGCCGACGCCCATCGAGGAAATGCTGGCCAAAGCGTCCGAGGAGAAGAAATTGCCGACGGAAGCGAACAGCGAATTCAACCGGTGGCGGGCGAAGGAGCTGGCGGCGAACACGAAGCTCAAGCAAGATTACAAGCTCGTCGGCAGGGGTTACGAGGCGCAGCGGAAATTCAAAATTGATTGGGCGGGCCAGCGATCTGTGCAGATGAAGGAGGAGCGCACGAAGACCTCCGAGTACAGGCAGGTCGATGGCATGAGGGGTGAGTACTTGCCGCTCTCGATACACGTCAAGAAGGAGGGCAACGATGCGATGGCATTCATTGCGGTGCAGAACTACGTGAAGAATATTGCGACCTTTGTTGCCCAAGGCAAGACCTACAAAGGACGGCCCTGGATTGTCTTCGACTAGCTGTACAACCGCGTCAAGTTTTTGAGGATCCAGGAGTACTTTGACGATTCGAACCAGGAGTCCTGGTCTAAGACCACTCATTTGCTAGATGAAGGTCCCCGCATGCACTCGGAGGCGCCGTCTCGGAGCCAGGCCACGGTAGCTTCGTCGGCATCTGCGGGTCGGGCACCAGCAGGCCCAGCTGCACCTCCAGCTCTCCCAGCGCCTCCAGCGCCTGAAGCAGCTGCAACCGGCCCCCCAGAGGTTCCCGAGCAGAAGAGGAGGAGGGTCGGGACGGCCACCGCGGCGAAGTCCGAAGCCAAGGGCCTCGGCAAGGTCAAAGCGCAGCCCGAGGACGACTCTCGTGCAGCAGCAAAGTCCTTCAAGACGGTCGTTGCGGAGGCGATGAAGATCAAGCAGAAGATGGAGAAGGTCAGCACGGCGGCGTCGGACCTCCTTCAGGCCATCACCACGCAAAAGGAGTGGCATTGGGCTAACAACGACGCCAACCTGAAGGACCTGACCACGCAGCAACTCCTTCTCGGCAAACTCAAGACGAATGACAAGTTCTGGTGCGCGTGGACCGTGCAGTCTGACTGGGCCAAGAATGTCAAATTGACATACTCCGAGCCGACCATCGAGTCGAACTTGCAGGAGGGCCTCCCAGCGATGCAGACAGCCATCAACGATCTGAACGCCCAGATCACACTGTTGAAGGACATGCACCAGGCCAGGCAGAATATGATGATCAAGCGCTCCGCGGACTAGCGGCAATGCCAGGACTACGTCGAGGGCTTCTTGTACTGATCGGGGGATGCAGTACTCATGACGGTCCAAGCTATCCTTCAGCGGCTCGCGGTGCCACCGCATGCCTGCCCAAGCTCCTCTGTGCGTATCTGTCTGGCTTGAGGGGCGAATGATGAGGAGGAGGAGTAGGAGGAAGAATGGGGGAGGAAGGGAGGGAAGGGAGGGAGGGCGAGGGAGAGAGGATCCCCAAGAGAGAACGCACGCCAGTTCCTGCATCCGCTGCTGAGAATCACCCTCGGCAGGGAGGGCGCCGCCAAAGTGCCAGAGATATCGGCGTCGCTGCAAAGCGAGTTTGATAAATGCAACGTTGGATGCTGCCGTTTGGTGTTCCCGCCTATATCTACAAGAATTTTTCAGAAACAAAGCGTTTGAAAACTTCTGAAAACTCCTGAAAACTCAACGCGCTGAAAACTCCTGAAAACTCGTGAAAACTTAGTTTTCACTGTGACTGTCGCTAAAAACAATAGTTTTCATGAGTTTTCAAGGTCACCCTGAAAACTCCTGAAAACTTGAAAACTCCTGAAAACTCTTGAAAACTACCGAGTGCTCGTCGCCGTCTCGCTCTTACTATAGATCAGGATGTCTGCTCTCAACGAAGTAACATTGGATGCGTCATGAGTATCTGAACGCCTGCTGCGGTGTGTCACGCGCCCGTTTCGCTGATGCACCTTCTCTTCAGCCCCCTCGCCTCACGGTAGCAATGACAGAAGTCGAAGAGCGGGCGCTGGAAATCAATGGGGGGTACGAGAACACAAGGGGCATGCGAGACAGAAGGGGCCAGGGGAATTCAACGGGGGTACGAAAACGGAGGTTTGGCTATTCGAGAGGAGGCGGAGGAGGAGGAGGAGGAGAGGGGGGAGGAGGTCGCACATGTTATTTCAAAGGGGGGCAGAAATAACATCTTCGTGGTCCGCCTTTCTGGGGTACGTAGCTCGCCTATCTGGAGCGTGCCCCCTCCCCTCCTCGTCCTCTGGCCCACCCCCCTGGTAGAAACCAAGCCTAACACGTCGCGCAATTCGGGCATGCTGTTTTGGAGGGGTAGGCCGAGAAATACCCGCTACGCCCAAAAAGAAACGCACGCCCACCCAGAGAAAAAAAGAAAACATAACAAACGACAACATCAACATCCAACGCAATACCCCTAGCCGTTTTGGCTCTGGCTCAAGCCCTTCGCTCAAGCTATCAGCTGGTGGCATGCCTGGTTGGGACGACGACGTCCCGCAGTGGGACAATTTCGATGATCTGATCAATGATGCTTCCGACGCTGAGGATGATGGCGACAAAGTAGATTGGGACGCGATCTCGCAAACAGAGGCTGGCCAGTCTCTCGCAGACTTGCTGCTCCAACTCAAGCACGAAGGGCACATTAGCTCCAAGCAGTGCTGCGTCATTGCGTTTTGGGCGGAAAAGAGTGGATCAATTGGGCCAGTGTCATCTTTCTCGTTGCGCCCCGACGCTCAGAGCGGGCACTACCAAAGAAAAATCGACAAGGTACTGTCAGATAACCTCGCAGAAGATGGATCTTTATATTAGCTATGGCTTCCGATGAACAGACGGTCCGACGCGAGTGGAGTTGTGGAGCCGCAACCAGTGATACCTGTGCACGAGCGGTTGTGGGATGAAATGTCGGGCTCACCTGAAATTGAACAGCAGCTTCGAGAAATGGTTGATCAGAATTTGCTACCTCCATCGTACTGGTCGCACCCCGTGGTGGTCTCTCATGCGGGCCCCAACCCTGTGCATCCAGTGGCGTTGTACCTCGATGGTGTACCTACCCATCGCCACGATGGGGTCGTCGCGGTCTATGCCTTCTCACTCGTTTCGAAAGTTCGCCATTTGGTGGCCTGCCTACGGAAGCAGGACATCTGCAAATGTGGATGTCGAGGCTGGTGTTCTGTGTACGTGCTGCAGCTCTGGCTACTTTGGTGCGCCAACGCTATGGCGTGTGGGCACTGGCCTGATCGGCGGCACGACCAGAAAGCATTCTTGGATGACAGCGACTCCGTCCGTGCGGCCTTTGCTGGATCAGCTGCCCCTGCCATTTGTGCTATCATGTTTCTAAAGGGCGACCTGATGGAGTATTGCACGACTTGGGGATTACCATCGACAGGTACCTACCTATTTGGCTGTCCTTTCTGTCATTGGCCTGGCGACGACAGTCTCGATGATGGAGCCGGCTTGTCTGCAGTAGGAGTTGGGTGGTTGGAACGAACTTTCGACGACTACCTTCAGGCATGTGACCAGTGCGAAATCAGAGTTAACTTATCTCACGAACAGCTGATGTTGGTTCGGGGGGCGCTCCGATATGAAAGGGGTTCCACGGGCCCGCGCGGCCGAGCACTCCGACGAGACTTGCCGTCGCTGGGACTCAATAAAGGTGACAGGTTAGAGACGACGCCAGACCGCCCAGATATAACGTGGATCGACGACATCAGCGGGCCAGTCGACGACGTCGTATTCTGGAGGAGGTCTCGTGAGACGATCGCCAGGAGGCGATGTCCTCTGTTTAGCGCCCAGCTGGGCATAACGCCTCAACGATGTTTCGGCTTAGACTGGTTGCACGTCTGCAGCTTGGGCGTGTTCAAATTCTTCTGTGCATTCTTTGTTCGAAGCTTGTTCCAAGCAAATGCTTGGGGGTCACCTCATACAACACAAGATGCCCGAATCGAATTCAGTGTGCAAATTATGCGTGATGAGCTCTTCAGGTGGTACAAGAAGGAGCGCGACGATGGCCGTGAGCATACACAAGTACAGAATCTCACAGCTTCGATGTTCGGCAAAAAGAAAGCGGAGCTCAATCTGCATGGGAGTGAAACGAATAGTTTTTTGTTGTTCAGCCATACGTACCTTATGCCAAAATATGGGGCCAGCCTCGAAAAATCAGGAGCATGGGCTCGCGGGCTTCATTCATTGGTAACCTTGTTAGCTATCATACGCGAGTTCCACGACACGATGCCAACATCTGAAGTGCAGCGGTTCATTGACAATGTCATTGTTCATATCAGACAATGTAAGGTGCTCGAGCTTCGTGGCATTCAGAAGCACCATTTTTTGATGGAGATGGCTGCAGCCCTTCTTCAGCTTGGCCCGCCAGCATGGTATGCGTGCTGGCGAGACGAAGGGCTCAATGCAATTGTCAAGCGGATCGTGGGGTCATCGCATCGTGTGACATGGGCATTGCGAACGTTACAATCATTCGCAGAACTCCCTCCCGAGAGGAGGTCTTGATTTACCATCGATCACACGATGGTCTTGATCCGTGCTCGTGCCTGGACTGCGCCGCACACTCGGCGACGCCTTGCAAAACACAAAAGAAGACATCACCATTGTGCAATTCGAGAGCTCTCGCTTCAAACATAGATGTGATTTGTTTTACATATGCGACCGCTTCGCGCTGCACCCCACGCGCCGTCTTGGAAAGGTCTTGGGTAGTCTTGGAGCCAGTCTTGGAGCCAATCTTGGAAGCATCTTGGCTTCATTGGGCCCTCTTGGCGGCAATCTTGGGGTCTTGGGAGGCCTTGTAGGCATTACTCGGGCCGTCTTGGAGATTAATTGGGGCAATCCTGGGCTGTCGCGGCGTGACTTCTTGGGGCCTTCAGGCTAAACAGGAGGGTGGGGGGGCGAGGGTAAATTCCCGAAGTATAAGTAGCCCAATCTGCGCCCTCCCAAGGGGCCTCGTGGGAGGTCTTTTTGTGGCGGGAAATGGTATACTTTCATACGAATTGTACAATTTTTAGACCCCCCCTGTTTACGTAAACAGGGGGGGTCTAAAATTCGAGTGCCGGGCTAATTTTCTAGCCCAGCTTGTGGTCCCATCTATGCTGAGTAATATCTCGGCGGCGGGTTGGGTGACGTTTTCATCGCTTCGCGATAAGTCCAGTCCAGTCTCACCCACCCAACGCTCATCCCTTGCACCGTTGTCCGCATGGGTTTCGGAAAGGGGCCGACAAAAGGAGCAACCCGCCCGCTCGCGCAAGGGGCCCCACCAACCCGTCACCAACAGGACAGACTACGAATGACATGTTTGTGGGGCCGGTTTTTTGGGGCGGGGGCAACTGTGGCGAGCCCTCCCCCTTCCCCCCCCCTAAGAGAAAATGTTCAAACGAAAAACCTCCAGAGTCGCAAACGCATAGTCAATCTGCCCGCACGAGGCCCCAACAAGCACCATCACGGCAGCCAAGAGGACTCATCATTACCCCCAAGAGGCCCCCGACAGGCTCCACACGGAAACCTAGCAAGCCTCCAAGAGGTCTCACACCCACAACCCAGGCACGGTGGCGTGATGGGCAGACGGCCATTCGAAATTTCATCCTCCTCCTTCTCCTGCTCCCCCTGCTCCCCCCCTTCCTCCTGCGCGATTGGGAGAAGAGGAGCGAAGGGATGTTTCAGGGGCGGCCGCTGAAACATCCCCAGGAAGAGGGAAACAGGAAAGGGGAGCGATTGGGAGAAGAGGAGCGAAGGGATGTTTCAGGGGCGGCCCCTGAAACATCCCCAGGAGGAGGGAAAAAGGAAAGGGGAGCGATTGGGAGAAGAGGAGCGAAGGGATGTTCAGGGGCGGCCCCTGAAACATCCCCAGGAAAAGGGAAACAGGAAAGGGGAGCGAAGAAGAGGAGCGAAGGGATGTTTCAGGGGCGGCCCCTTGGGAGCGAGAGAGAGGAGCGAAGGGATGTTTCAGGGGCGGCCCCTGAAACATCCCCAGGAGGAGGGAAAAAGGAAAGGGGAGCGATTGGGAGAAGAGGAGCGAAGGGATGTTTCAGGGGCGGCCCCTGAAACATCCCCAGGAGGAGGGGAAAAGGAAAGGGGAGCGATTGGGAGAAGAGGAGCGAAGGGATGTTTCAGGGGCGGCCCTGTGCGCCGTTGTAGGTTTAAGTATAGCGTGTTCGGCTTGACTAAGGTGTAAACACGCGTATCTCAAGGCGCGGCGCGGGTTGTCGGCGCGCGAAGACGTCGCGCGGCATACGCAGCGCGCAAGTCACACGCGAATGTACAACGTGAATAATCGCACAAAAAAACATCAATTTTGCACGCGTGCTAAACATCATATGGGAAGACGAATAGCCAAGATCGAAATAAACTGATCCTGAGGACCTCAGGGTTCGCCTGAGCGCTCCGGGGCTGCAGGCGGGACGTCTCCGGGGCTGTTCGCCGGACGTCTCCATAGCTGTTCGCCTGACGGACCCCGGGCTGTTCGCCTGACGGACTTCGCTGTTCGTCGGAGCGTGAATGGGACGGACTTCGGCTGTTCGCCTGAGGGGCCCCGGTGTCCTCGCGAGGGGCCTCTCCCGAGGAGGAGGAGGAGGAGGAGGAGGAGGAGGAGGAGGAGGAGGAGGAGGAAAACGCGGGGCGACGTCTCTTCAAAACGAGGACCCAACACCACAGGATGGTTGGGAAAAAAGGACCGTTGGACGGAAAAGCTAAGGAGGGGGCAGAATAGGACATGAGCACGAGGAACATGTGGAGGGAGTGGTCTGTGGGGTCAAGGGTGTGCGGCGTCTTCTGCTCACGCCCAGGACCCGCAAGATTGTGCGCACACCTACGATATCGTTTTGGCGTGGACCAGGAAGGTCCTGGGGCTGAAGACCAGCCTCCAGGAGCAGCAGAGACTCTCCAGGGCCATGCGGGTCGACTCCCGGATCCAGGACGACTCGAAGGGCGAATCGGCGCAGGACAAATACCGTTTCGCTGTCGACCGCCTGAAGGCGGACGTCCGCTTCTTTTACCAGATCCTGCAGGAATTCATGGACCTGCCCCCAGATTTCTCACAGCAGAACAGAACGTGGGAGGACTGCATGAACGACATGGAGGTGGACCTCAAGAGCATCTCAGGAAGCGCCGCGGCAGAGAACGCGGCCATGAGCGTAGATGTGCTGGTCAGCCTGCTCAATTACCGGGATAAGGCAGTACACTTGATGTTGTGCGGTATTCTGTTCCAGAAGGCTGTGCTTGACTGGGACCTTAAGAACGAACGGGCCTACGCCGATGGACCGATGGTCACCGCGGCGAGCCCAATGTCAAATTACATGTCTGTGCCCGCCTCGACACTTGCTCCCGTCTGCCTCTGTTCTCCTCTCGCCATACGCTCTCTTCACACCCTCTGGAGATAGAGCTTCCCCTCTAAGGCCAGGGCGTGCAGAAAAGCATTGAAGGGTCGACAGGAGACTACCCTCCTGGGCTGCCCGGGTTCTCAGTCAGCTGGTGTCGCAGCGTCTTGGATCGATGGCAAAACGGAGGCGCGCCTCGCGTCCCGAAGCGATTTCCCATTGGCGGGCGGGGCGCCCTTTGCAGGGCGCACTTCGACTCCTCCGACTCGAGTCGATTCGACTTCGATCGATTCCGATCCCGATTTGATTCGATTTAGGATTCCGATTTCGAGTTCGGTTCCTCGAGAGCTTACTAGCCTGCCGATTTCCCGCCGATCCGACTTCTTCCGACTTGGTTCCTGATATCCGCCGATTCGATCCATACCGATCGCCGATCAGAGTTATCGATTCGATTCTGGTCTCTTCTGTCTTTGTGCTCCCAGGTCAGCATGGCAGAGCAGGTCGTAGACTTGTGGTCCAAGCACGAGACGTTGCCGAACAAGTACCGCGTCGTAGACCTGCCAACGGCGAGTGATGTCGGGCGAGCCGTCATGGCTCTCTATGTTGTTGTTTCTCTTTTTTGTCCTCTTTCTCTCTGGTTGGTTTAGCGTAAGGGGGTCCAGGCGAAGGCTCGGTATAAGTTTTTGTCGGAAGGCCTTCCTCTTCGACTGTTGCCGGAAAATCACGTCCCGCCCGTCCACCAATCTTTTTTGCGTTCTAACTCCAGGGTGCAACTCTTGGCAGGTTCAATTCAGAGTCGGCGCTGGCATAGTTCGCTCACTCGGGCTTAATATCGTTCGATCTGGTACTATCTCGCGCAACCTGGCTTTATCCAGCTGAATCCAGCTTTGTCCTGGGCTCAAGCCGGCCTGATCCTGCCCAGCTGCCTAGCACTCGGGCTGAATCGCCCGAATCTTCCCGACGAAGACTTTCCCTGAGTTGCTGCCTAACTTTCAGTCCTTCGATCTATCTCCTCTATTCCCGATTTTTCCCCCAACCCCTGTTCCATTCCGCTTCCCTCCCCTCCCTCTCTCCACTCCTCTTCCCTCCCCGCCTCTCCTGTTCCCTCCCCTCCCTCCCTCCTCTCTTCCCTCCCCTCCCCTCTCCTCCTCTTCCCTCTCCTCCTCCTCATTCCTCCCTCCTCCCTCCCTCCTCCCTCCCTCCTCCTCCTCCCTCCTCCCTCCCGCCTATCCTCCTGCCCGCTCATTATTTCTGTTCGTTGGCCTGACATAGTGTTGAAGCTCTCTTGCAGGCAGCAGGCTGACCATGAGCCTTCATCCGATCTGATCCATCCAACGTACTGCGTCCCTCCGCAAGCCTTGTGATCGACCTACACCTCCAGGAGAAGCGTATTTCTTAAGACTCCGCCAAGGTCTGTGGCCTAAGTTCCTAAGTAAGGCTGTGCAGGCGAAGCGTTCTGGCCCCTCCTCCACGCTTTAAGGTCACTGTTCCATCTCACTACGTGAACAGACATTCTCATTCTCATTCTCTGCTCCCTTCCCCTTTCCTCCCCTCCTCATCCCCCTCTCCCCCCGCTCCCCTCTCTCCCACAAGATGAGGCGAGAGCAGCGCGTGCGAGCTCGGCGCGCCAGATATGTTGAAGGAGGAGGACGGGCAGGAGCTCGAGGAGGCAGATGGTCGAGAGGAGGAGGAGGAGGAGGAGGAGGAGGAGGAGGAGGAGGAGGAGGAGGCACGGGGTCGAGGCCGAGCAGAGGGAGGAGGGGCAGGGGTTCGAGGTGGATTCCTCGGCATCGCTCAGGCGTGTGCGCTTTTTCTATTGACATTATCCTTTTTTCTATTGACATTATCCTGGCTTTATCTTTTTTCTATTGACATTATCATCGCTTTTTCTAGTTGTGGGTACCGCAATTGTGAATCTCTTCTTCGGTGAAGCTCCCTATGGGGCCACGGGGCGCTGCGCTGGGCGGGGGGGGAGCGCATGCGGGCGGTAGCACTGGGGCAGTCGGTGAAGCTCCCTATGAGGCCACGAAGCGCTGCACTGGGTGGGTGAAACAACCAAAGTAGGCGTGTGGGACGCATGCGGGCGGTCCCATTGGGGGCTTCGGTGGAGCTCCCCATGGGGCCGCGAAGCTTTGTAAAGGGTGGGTGAACATGCCAACTTGGGTGTGGGGGACGCATGCGGGCGGCCCCACTGGGGGCTTCGGTGGGGCTCCCTATGGGGCCACCGCTGTACTGGGTGTGTGAAAATGCAAAATTGGGTGTGGGGGGGGGGCGCATGCGGGCGGTCCCACTGGATGCTTCGATTGAGCTCCCTGTGGGGGGCGCATGCGGGCGGTCTCACTGGGGGCTTCGGTGGAGCTCCCTATGGGGCCACGAAGCGCTGCACTGGGTGGGTGAAACTACCAAATTAGGCGTGCGGGACGCATGCGGGCGGTCCCATTGGGGGCTTCGGTGGAGCTCCCTATGGGGCCACGAAGCGCTGCACTGGGTGGGTGAAACTAACAAAAAAGGCGTGCGGGACGCATGCGGGCGGTCCCATTGGGGGCTTCGGTGGAGCTCCCCATGGGGCCACGGAGCACTGTACTGGGTGGGTGGCAATGCCAAATCGGGTGTGGGGGACGCACGCGGACGGTCCCACTGGGGGCTTCGGTGGGGCTCCCTATGGGGCCACGAAGGGCTGTACCGGGTGGGTGACAATGCCAAGTTGGGTGTGGGGGACGCATGCGGGCGGTACCACTGGGGGCTTCGGTGGGGCTCCCTATTGGGCCACGAAGCGGTGTACTGGGTGTGTGAAAATGCAAAATTGGGTGTGGGGCGGACGCATGCGGGCGGTACCACTGGGGGCTTCGGTGGAGCTCCCTATGGGGTCACGAAGCGCTGTACTGGGTGTGTGAAAATGCCAAATCGGGCGTGGGGGGCGCATGCGGGCGGTCCCACTGGGGGCTTCGGTGGAGCTCCTTGTGGGGCCACGGAGCGCTGTAAGGGGTGGGTGAAGATGCCAAATTGGGCGTGGGGGGCGCATGCTGGCGGTACCACTGGCTTCGGTGGAGCTCCCTATGAGGGGGCACGGGACGCTCTACTGGGTGGGTGAAAATGCCAAATTGGGTGTGGGGGACGCATGCGGGCGGTCCCACTGGGGGCTTCGGTGGAGCCCCCTTACGGGGCCACGAAACGCTGTACTGGATGTGTGAACATGCCAAATTGAATGTGGGGGGCGCATGCGGGCGGTCCCACTGGGGGCTTCGGTGGAGCTCCCTGTGGGGGCGCATGCGGGCGGTCCCACTGGGGGCTTCGGTGGAGCCCCCTTACGGGGCCACGAAACGCTGTACTGGATGTGTGAACATGCCAAATTGAATGTGGGGGGCGCACGAAGCGCTGTACTTGGTGGGTGGGCATGCCAAATTGGGTGTGGGGGGGCGCATGCGGGCGGTCCCACTGGGGCCACGAAGCGCTGTACTTGGTGTTGAAACGCATGGAAGAAGGAGGAGGGAGGGGATGAGGGAGAGGCGGAGGAGAAGAGGAAAGGAACGCGGGGACCGTCTCTTCAAAACGAGGACCCAACACCACAGGATGGTTGGGAACAAATCCTCGAGGACCATTGAGGAGCATCGTTGGCCATCTTGCGAAACAGGAGCGCACGAGACCGACACATTCACGGGGAATGGACGTCCGAGCGATGGCGAGATTCTGGGATGGGGGGGTCCTGCAGGAGAAGGGGGGGGACATGGCGATCCGACGACGCGACGACGGCAGCGGCAACGGACAGGAGCAGTTGCCGAGTGAGCGCCCAGAGAGACGCAGAGCGGGCGTGGTGGAGAGCAGCACGCGTGCACAACTCGTCCTCGCCCCGTTCCCATAGGCCCCTTGTACCACGTCTTGGGGCTCCCTGTCAGCTGACGACGTGATCTTCGGTGGCGCTTGATCAGTAGAAATCGCGCCACTTGAGCGGCCGTCACTGTCGTTCTCAGTGTAAACGCGCACGAGAACTTGACATATATTCACGTGGTCGAGCTAGCAAGTCTAGTGGACACAGGCGTGGAGGACATCACGGACACGATCGACCAAGAGAAACCGAGTCTCGTCATTGCCCCTCCCGCTACCTTCAAATCGCAACCCCCTTGCTCCCATCTTCTCTCGTCTGCCCTCCTTCTTTGCCCAACGCAACGCGATACTAGTCGGGCTATTCTTGCTGTCCGTCGGGTCAACGTCAGATGTGCGTTGATTCGACGTCGGATGCATATCGAACCAGCGTCTATTTCAATGCCAACTGGGCTTGGTATTGGTTCCAAATGCGGGGTTCGAGGAGGGCTTCACGTTATTCCACAAACACCTCAGCCCAGCTAAATATATTGCATGATAATTCGGAGGGCGAGAGTGTGGAAATCCAGCAGGTCGAAAGACACTCAGGTCGACACCTGGCTACCATCCCTGCAAAGCTCGCCCGTTGAGCTTCACATGCTTACAAGCACGGTGATCGTATCCTTCTGGTGGTCGTATTGGGCGCTTCAAAATACCAGGTTGGGGGCAATTTCGTATGATTCCTCGGAACCAAACCGCGACGGTCGACACAGTTCAACGCACCCCCCCCCGCGTGGTTCATTGGGATTATGTGGCTAGGCTCTTGGATCGCACCCGTGAGATTTCTCCAGGCGTCTGGTTTGAGCCAAGGCTACGTCATGATGTCGCGTTTCTCTGACTTGGTATGCCCGCATGAGCGTAAGGGCAGCGCATGGCAGCCCCGCCAGACCTTAACATCAAGGTCCGAATTGTTGCACCCGTTTTGAGCCGCAAGGAGTTTGTTGCTTGCTGGTGGTGTGCTTGATTATTATTCCCATGTACTCCTGATCGGCTTCTCTTGGCGATTGCTCTGCCCAGAAGGTAGATCCTGTTTTTCCAGATGGCGGAACCAGCCTTGTCATGTCAGTCTCGCAATCATGCCATATCCTCTCCTGTTCAGACAACGAGTTATTGTCGCCCCTTGGTTTTCAACATTCTTTCGGTGCCTTACGTGCGCTCTGGCACCATGGCTCAGCACGCTCGTCTAAGCTTTGGCGCCTTGCCCGCATCCAGGCCATTCACTTGCACCGGCAAGAACAAGCACAAGAGCAGCCTTCCATGTAGTGAAGGCATCTCCGTTCTTCATCTGTTTCTCTTGTTGCTGCTGCTGTCAAAACAGAAGGTTTGCCGTGCAGATGATGCCCGCCAACTGCCATCAAACTTTGGGCATTCCGTCCGAATGTCACGCTTGCGATTCAGCATGCGGTCGCTCAGAAGGAACCTCTGTGTGATTCGCGAGTCCTTCTCGCGTCTTAGGATAATGGCGAAGAGGATGAGGATGGGAAGAAGGAAGGAAGTCGAGGAGGAGGAGAAGGAGGAGAAGGAAGAGGAGGAGTGATATCAGGAGTTGGCAAAGGAGGGTGGGAAAGGACTAATGGTACCAGCGAGCTCCCGATCGTTGCAAGTCGTGGAACCAATGTTAGTCAGCGTTGGCTCCAAGCAGTGCTTATAGCTCTCTGCATGGTGCAATCAATGTGGTGCACGCTATGTGATGTAACCCATGTGGTGCAATCTATGTGGTTCACTCGCAAGTTGTCAACTCCACTGCTCGCGCAATCATCCAAACCACCCGCCCGCAATTCAGTTTGCAAAGCCAATGCGGCGGGGATTGCGATTACTGTTTTGAATTCGTTGGCGCTCCGCTGCGGTCGCGTTAGCGCGCGCAGGCTCGCGCGCACAGTGGCCAGCTAGTCTGGCGCGACCAGCGCGGCCGTGGTGGCGCTGACCGCTGGGGAGTTCCCAGCGCTCCTCACAGACCGCGCTGACGCACGGGCACTTCAGTGCGAGTCGGTGACTCGGGCTGGCGCGGTATCATGGCGACGCTGGCAACGGCTGACACGATGATTATAGTAGCGATGTTGGTGACGATGGCGGCGATGACGACGGCAAGGCCAATGACGTCGCCGATGCTGATCACGCCGATGATGATGATGGTGCGCACTTGTCGGTGATGTAGGAGGGATTTCGACATGCGCGCCCGGCCGACGGGCGAGAGCGGCACGCATTGTATTATTTGACAAGGACCGTCTCCCCCAGCAAGCGCGCAAAAGGCGCTGGAAAGAGTCGACATGCGCGCGGTAGGTCCGAATGGTTTTATTCGGCAAGCTGTCGAGCGCATGTTTTCACACAAAGTCGCAACACCGCGCGCCGATTTGTTTGAAAGCCGCGCTGCGGAATTATGACAACGTTTTCCATGTTTTCGGGGATTTCGATCTTGATAGCCCCACGAATTCTGAGGCGTTTGACTGGTTTCGGCATGCGCGCGCGACGCCGCGCTCGTGTGAACTTTTTTCATGTTACGCAAATGAAGGTTGTACGTGGGCGGTTTTTGGTAAACCGAGCGCGGGTATACCGTAGTATTTGACAGTGGTGATGGGGGGCGGTAACGGGTCGGCAGTGGTGATGGGGTGGGTGGGCGGTAACGGGTTTCTTTTGGATGGTACGGACTGAAATAAGCGATGGGGCAGTGTCGTATGTAGGTTGTATCGCCCGAGGGAGAACCGATCATCCCCGGGGGGGCTAAATCCGAATTTGTTTTTAGAAACGGAATCTATATCGGTCGACGACGAAGCGACGAGGCGGGACGGCGACAACAAGGCGGAGGACCTGGCAATGGAGCTCCCAGAGGACGGGCGGCGACGAGGCGGCGACGGCGACGACAAGTTGGCGGACCTGGAAACGGAACCCAAACGCCGGGCGGCGACGATGCGGCAACGGGGCGGCGGCAGTGATAACAACGCGGCGGACACAGCAGAGGAACCCAGCTCCTCCGAACACACGTAACACACCCTAAGTGCAAGCAAGCACTGTTTAGGGAATCCGTGCGTACTGGGCTTTACGTTACGGCTTACACAACACTTCACCATGTGTTGTCCAAAGTAAGCTATGAGCTGGCCATGCGACATCCAACCTCCTGCGAGCGAAGCGTCCGAATCGTCAGATTTACCTGAGCCCGCAAATCGGGAGCCGCGGCGGGCATCCATTGGGGGAACCAGCCCGCATGTGTGTCTGTCATTTTGGAATGCCAGGAGGGAGAAGGAGGAGAAGGAGGAGGAGGAAGACGAGGACGAGGACGAGGACGAGGAGGAGGACGAGGACGAGGAAGAGGAGGAGGAGGAGGAGGAGGAGGAGGAAGAGGAGGAGGAGGACAGGAGGAGGAGGAGGAGGAGGAGGAGGAGGAGGAGAAGGAGGAGGAGGAAGGGAGAGTGGGGGATCATAGGAGGAGGAGGAGGAGGAGGAGGAGGAGGAGGAGGAGGAGGAGGAGGAGGAGGAGGAGGAGGAGTGAGGGGGAGTGAGGGGGAGAAGGAGGAGGAGGACAAGGAGGAGGTGGAGGAGGAGGAGGAGGAGGAGGAGGAGGAGGAGGAGGAGGAGGATGAGGAGGAGAGGAAAGAAGGGGAAGAGGAGGAGGAGGGAGAGGAGGAGGAGGGAGGAGGCAAGAGGGAGGAGGGAGGAGGGAGGAGGGAAGGAGAGGGGCGGGAGGAGGGAGGAGGGGAGGAGGAGGGAAGGAGGGAGAGGGAGGAGGAGGAGTAGGGAGGAGGGAGGAGGGAGGAGGGAGGAGGGAGGAGGGAGGAGGGAGGAGGGCATGAGGGAGAGGGAGGAGGAGGAGGGAGGAGGGAGGGAGGAGGAGGAGGGAAGAGGAGCGAGGGAGGAGGAAGGAGGGAGGAGGGAGGAGGGGAGGAGGGAGGAGGGAGGAGGAGGAGGAGAGGAGGGAGGAGGGAAGGAGGAGGAGGGAGGAGGGAGGGAGGGAGGAGGGAGGAGGCAGGAGGGAGGAGGGAGGAGGGAGGAGGGAGGAGGGAGGAGGGAGGAGGAGGAGGAGGAGGAGGACCCCGAAGTTGACCAGGGGTCTGTCCAACAAGGCGGAAACGGGCACTCTTATATCAAGAAGGTGCCCGAGAATAACATTATGAATCGACGCAAGAATAGAGCAGCCAATGAGATACAAACCAGAATGGACTGGATCCAATCAAATCGAAGTCACATACGAGTGTACAACAAGTGAGAAAGCCCTCGCTTCACCTGAAAAGTGTGCGCCGTCCTTCGAAATGGCGCAGGCATGCAAACCAAGTGAAGAATTCCGTCCCGTCGTCTGAAATTCGCGCCGTCCTTCGAATGGCGCTGCAAACATAAACAAGAGAGAACTCCGTCCGTCACCTGAAATGTACGCGCCGTCTTCCAATGGCGCAGGCCTGCAAAACAATGTGATCCGTCCCGTCACCTGAAGTTACGCGCCGTCCTTCAATGGCGCAGCACAAAAGGTGTGTGAAATCTCTCCCATCAGCAAAAGAAATAAACGCCGTCACGACCCCACAACCGATAACATGAGAATGCTACGTACTGTCAGCGCGAGCCCTGTCTCTGATGAGCTGCCGCCGAGCCTCTTCTCGGAATTGCTCAACATCCAAGGCTTGCTCGCTGCACAGCCGTATCGCCTCCTCCAGCACAGTTGTCTCTTCCTCGGTGAGCTCTTGCTCGGGCTCTGGCCGCTCCGCGGGTCCAGCAATTCCAGGAGGAGCAGCATCAGCAGCGGCACCAGGAGGATCATCAGGGCCGCCCTCTGCTGCCACCTCGGCTGAGACCTCCACAGCGCTGGTGGCGCTCGGAGTCTCCGCGGCCACATCGGCAGCGGAAGCAGGCTGCTCCGCTGGCTGCGCCGCCTCCGCATCCACCACATCAAGGGCAGAAATCCCCCGCAGGGCCCCGTGGGAGACGGATCGGCGTCGCCAGTCGCCCCAGCACCCAGCGCCGTGCGGAGCGCCTGGGCCAGGCCGCTCAGGCTCTGGCCTCGGTGGCGCTCGACCTCGACGAACGCTCGCAGCAGCCGCCCAGCAGCCCGCGCGTCCGCGCGGCGGTACTGGGCCCTGCGCTCGGCGGCGGTCCGGTTCGGCCGACGAGGGCGCCGCGCCGGGGCCGGCTCCATGCCGCCGCTGCGAGGGGGAGAGGAGCCAAAGACGAGCGGG
>CAUYUJ010014787.1:74667-119667 GCA_963575745.1 Prorocentrum cordatum
ACGGCCAGCCTCCATCAGGGCCGGGCTCGCGGAGCCTCGGCACCGGCCTCCTGCGCCTCTGCTGCCTGGCCGGCGGACCCGCGGGCCCGCCCGGTCGGGCTCTGGGTGCTGCTGCTGCTGTGGGGCCCTACGGCCGCGCCGCGCCCGCCGACCTCCCGCCCCGCGGGGGTGGACCTGGCGGCCACGCGCAGCCTGACGCCAGTGGCCCATGGGCGCCGCGCGGCCTTCGCCCCGCAGCTCCAGCAGTGGCTGGTGGACCGCGGCGAGCCCAGCTGGGACCTGTTCATCCTGATGGACCCAGCTCCTGTGGCCCGCTACCTGGCCAAGTACGGCCCGGTTTTGCACGACACGATGCGGAGCCGCCACGACTACGACTAGACGACCTATGCGGTGGTGGACGCAAATCGGGCCCTCCGTCACCCACTCGACGCGACGTGGGACATCTCCTCCACGTGGGAGCACCTGACGCCTGGCTCGAACCACCAGGCGATGCCGGAGGCGCTGCTGCTTGCCTCGGTGAGCCTTGCACTGGCACTGGGCTGGTGCGACGTCGCCGGCGGCCCGCTCCTCGGCTTCTCCAGGATGGGGAGGCCCTTCGAGTTCCTGACGCTGAGGTTCGGGGACCAGGTGCTCCCCTCGCAGACGTTGGACCGTCTGTAATCAAGGTATGTGCACGGGTGCGCGCCCAAAATGAGACGCGTGGGAGCACGCCGCGAGCACATCTAGAGTGATCTCCCACATGCGGTGCATGTCCTCCTGGGCCCCCTCACTTCTGTCCTCCCCTCGTCTCCCTCTCTTGCATGGTGGTGCCCGCGTTTTCAGATTTTGTCTGGATTCCCTCAGGGTGTCTTCGGAATTCAACTTTCAGACAGAGGGGGCATCACCCCAGCGCCCCTCCGCCCGGGAGGGACCTCGTTGGGTATAGGCTCACAGATTCGCCAGACTGGGTCCGCTACGGGGGCCGAGGGCTCTCCGGTAGGTGGCTGATCCTTTAAATCCTGGAGGTCCGGGCCAGTTCGCTCCTCGCGGACCTCCCGTGTTCCCTCCGCTGTAAAGTCTGGCTTTCCGCCGAGGCTGCCGGCGCCCCCCCACCCTGGGCGGGTCCACCTGGCAGCTTCTGCTTCCGAGTCGTTTGCCGAGGCCGAGCGACGTCGACCCCCGCCCTTCCGGCCCCCGTCCTCGCGTGCCGCCGCCGCTGCCAACAGAGCTCTTCGGTGCCCTCTTCGCTCGTCCCTCCCCCGCCCCGTCTTCCACCTAGAGCGGTTTTTGGCTAGCCGAGGCCGGCCCTAACCGTGGCCGTCCTCGTGTTTTCATAATGTTTGCAGAGGCAGTGGTGAGCCCGGAAAAGTGGAGCGGCCTTGAGGTTTAAGAAGAGCTTTTTCAGCAGAGGAAGGGCATCGTTGATTGCAGTGATTCCTCGACGCGCGGAGGCTCTGGCTTCAAGCTCTCCCGTGCCCACCCACCCTTGGCTAGCCGAGGCCTGCCCTAACCGTGGCCGTCCTCGTGTTTTCATAATGTTTGCAGAGGCAGTGGTGAGCCCGGAAAAGTGGAGCGGCCTTGGGTTTTAAGAGGAGCTTTTTTCAGCAGAGGAAGGACATCGCTGTATATGTATATGTGTATGGGTATAGACGTGTACATGTATACATATATATATACAATACCATTATAACTGTATATATAGATGCAGCTTGGGGAGGAACGGTATACTCTCAATGGCCAGCCGATTCGTCGTTCGAGTGCACGGCCCCCTTTGGAGAAAGCATGGTGGCTTCACGCCCGCGACGCCGAGCTCGTCGTCCTGCCTCGGTCGAGCGGAGGTCTGGTGTGCGGCTGCCACCGCAGGCCCCGTTAGCTGCTCCCGGAGGTGCCACATCTGTCAGCACTGAGGCACTTCGGTAGGACGGACGGCGTGAGGAACGGGAGCAAGCTCAGGAGGAGAGAGAGAGAGAGAAAGAGGGAGAGATATGGTTGATTATTTGGATAGCGTGTCGCCCCGCTGGTTCTGGCCTACCACGCTTCGGGGCGACACGCTGTCCACTTCCTAGCCCCGAGGCGTCAATTTCCCGAGCTTTTCCGAGCCTCCTTCCCTGCGGAGCGGAGCGACACGCTGTCCGCTCGCGAGGGATAGCGTGTCGCCAGGGGGGAGCATCCGCGACGCGCTATCCTAAAGTTCCCCATCGGAAACACAGAGAAAGAGAGAGAAAGAGATAATGACATCAAAAGAAATAAATAAAGAGAGGGAAGGAAAGAGAGAGAGAGAGAGAGAGAGAAAACGAGAGAGAGCGAGGAGGGAGAGGCGGGCTTTCTCCGCGCGCCAGGTCAGGGCCTCCGGCGAGGTCGACACGGTGAGCGTCCTGAGGCTTGCGGTTTTGGTGCCTCATCCCCGCCGGAGTCGTCAGGAGGTCAACGCGGGGTGTTGGGTCAATGGTCGCTTGACCCTGCTCCTCCTCCTCCTCCTCCTCCTCCTCCTCCTTCGTTATCACTTCCATCGCCTCCTCCACGACGGACGGAGGAGGTTAGACGGATGGGTACCCTCGGATTCCGAGGCCGTGGATTTCGCCCGCGCTGCGCGTCTGGCAGCTGACCTCTAGCACAGTTCAGGGGCTCGTCGACGATTGTGGGTGGAGCTTACTTTGGGGCGCTCCTCCTCCTCCTCCTCCTCATCTTCTTCGTTCCCCGTCAGTGCATCAGTCCTGGCAGTCGCCGCTGGACTGGGGTGACAATCGGATCCAAGATTTCGGTGTCGATTTTTGTTGGCGGGCACCGTTCAACCCTTCAGGGCAGCCCAGCGCTGTCAAATTTTGCGCGGCGGTTGCACGACGACGACGGTTGCGCGAAAGGAGCGTGTTTGAAACCATTAATGTCCGCGCGCGGTGCAATTATAGCAGAGTGGATCTGAACGCGATATGTTAGTTTCCAGACCACGTTTGTAATTGCTTTTGAACAAATTGCCCCTGCATCGCAAAGGTATGCTGCTGACTTCTGAATAAATCAGTTTCTTTGTTTATACTTTGTCGATTTTAACTGTTCGGTTTGTTCATTGTTTTGAGCTTTTAGTCGAAATAGGCCGTGCGGTCAGTCTATCGAGTTTCAGCCGTTTCAAAATTTCGTAAGCGGGGGGTTAACGGTTGAACCGAGATGTCGTTGTTATTTCCAAGGGGTGGGTATCCATGAAGATTAGGTGTATGTTGTCGTTGTTTTCCCTACGCAATCGGTTTCACCAGAATGTGCCGGGAGTGATGTCAGTGCAGCCGCCGCCGTCGTCGTCCTCCTCCTCCCTCAGTGGCACGACTCCTCTTTGCCTTGCGCCGACTTTGCCCAGAGGAGGCAGCGTCTGAAGACGTCGAATGGGGAACAGCAACACTTGAGTTCGACGTGACTTGACCTGCCGCGCCTCCTCCCTCTCGTCGTCGTCGTCGTCGTCGTCGTCGTCCTCCTACTTCTTTTTTTCCGCGTCTTTCTCACTGTACTGCGATTCTCGGCCCGCCTCCCTCCCTGCGAGTCTCTCTCCTCGTGCCTTTTCGTTTGCTCTTTCCACCATGCAGCCAGGGGGGCTGCCGCGGGCGCGGGGCTGCCCGCTGCTGCCCCGCCTCCCAGAGTACGAGCTTGGCCAGGTGGTGTCGGTATCGAGTGCTTCGCATTCAGTGTGCCGGCCCGCGTTGCCTTAAGTCGGGCCTGTCCCTCTACAGGAGAAATACCCAGAAACAGTTAAAGCATAGTTTTGGGACGACTTTTTGATTCTTTTTCCCAACCCTCGGTCGGGTATTCGTTTTGAATAGAGCAGTGTGGTCTCCACTCCTTCCTCCTCCCTCCTCCCTCCCTGCCTCTTCCTGTCTTGCCTGCGGGGGGCTGCGATCTGTGAAACTGTCGCCATTTTCGAGGTCTGCTGGGGGGCCCGGCACAGTGAGGGCGACGCGCAGATTCAAATGAGACCTCGCCATCCCTGGGGGGCTGCGATCTGTGAAACTGTCGCCATTTTCGAGGCCTGCTGGGGGGCCCAGCACAGTGAGGGCGACGCGCAGATTCAAATTAGACCTCGCCATCCCTGGGGGGCTGCGATCTGTGAAACTGTCGCCATCTTCGAGGCCTGCTGGGGGGGCCCAGCACAGTGAGGGCCAAGCGCGGATTCAAATTAGACCTCGCCATCCCTGGGGGGCTGCGATCTGTGAAACTGTAGCCATTTTCGAGGCCTGCTGGGGGGCTCAGCACAGTGAGGGCGACGCGCAGATTCAAGTTAGACCTCGCTATCCCTGGGGGGCTGCGATCTGTGAAACTGTCGCCATTTTCGAGGCCTGCTGGGGGGCTCAGCACAGTGAGGGCGACGCGCAGATTCAAATTAGATCTCGCCATCCCTGGGGGGCTGCGATCTGTGAAACTGTCGCCATTTTCGAGGCCTGATGGGGGGCCCAGCACAGCGAGGGCGACGCGCGGATTCAAATTAGACCTCGCCATCCCTGGGGGGCTGCGATCTGTGAAACTGTCGCCATTTTCGAGGCCTGCTGGGGGGCCCAGCACAGTGAGGGCCACGGGCAGATTCAAATTAGACCTCGACATCCCTGGGGGGGCTGCGATCTGTGAAACTGTCGCCATTTTCGAGGCCTGCTGGGGGGCCCAGCACAGTGACGCCACGGGCAGATTCAAATGAGACCTCGCCATCCCTGGGGGGGTGCGATCTGTGAAACTGTCGCCATTTTCGAGGCCTGCTGGGGGGCCCAGCACAGTGAGGGCCACGGGCAGATTAAAATTAGACCTCGCCATCCCTGGGGGGCTGCGATCTGCGAAACTGTCGCCATTTTCGAGGCCTGCTGGGGGGCCCAGCACAGTGAGGGCCACGCGCGGGTTCAAATTAGACCTCGCCATCCCTGGGGGGCTGCGATCTGCGAAACTGTCGCCATTTTCGAGGCCTGCTGGGGGGCCCAGCACAGTGAGGGCCACGCGCAGATTCAAATTAGACCTCGCCATCCCTCGGGGGCTGCGATCTGCGAAACTGTCGCCATTTTCGAGGCCTGCTGGGGGGCCCAGCACAGTGAGGGCCACGCGCGGATTCAAATTAGACCTCGCCATCCCTGGGGGGCTGCGATCTGCGAAACTGTCGCCAATTTCGAGGCCGGCCTGCTGGGGGGCCCAGCACAGTGAGGGCCACGCGCGGATTCAAATTAGACCTCGCCATCCCTGGGGGGCTGCGATCTGAGATCCCCGCTTTCGAAGTGGCTAGGGTTGCTCAGGGATTGTAACTAATCAGCTTTATCTAGTCCTTGTCCTGTAGCCAGTGTCCTGCGAGTCTCCCGAATTCCGTCTGCAGACATATGTAACCCTCGCTCCGTCATCGCCCCCTTATAAAGTATCCTAAACTATTTGCGCCCCGCTTTTGCGCAGGGGTTGGGTACGTCGCCAGGGTAATTCCCAACCCTCCTTGGTTGGGTATTCGTTTTGAATAGAGCAGTGTGGTCTCCACTCCTTCCTTCCTCCTCCTCCTCCCTCCCTGCCTCTTCCTGTCTTGCCTGCGGGGGGCTGCGATCTGTGAAGCTGTCGCCACTTTCGAGGCCTGCTGGGGGGCCCAGCACAGTGAGGGCGACGCGCAGATTCAAATTAGACCTCGCCATCCCTGGGAGGCTGCGACCTGTGAAACTGTCACCATTTTCGAGGCCTGCTGGGGGGGCCAGCACAGTGAGGGCGACGCGCAGATTCAAATTAGACCTCGCCATCCCTGGGGGGGCTGCGATCTGTGAAACTGTCGCCATTTTCGAGGCCTGCTGGGGGGCTCAGCACAGTGAGGGCGACGCGCATATTAAAATTAGACATCGCTATCCCTGGGGGGCTGCGATCTGTGACACTGTCGCCACTTTCGAGGCCTGCTGAAGGGGCCCCGCACAGTGGGTACCCACCGCAGACTCAAATTAGACCTCGCCATCCCTGGGGGGCTGCGATCTGTGAATATGTCGCCATTTTCGATGCCTGCTGGGGGGGCCAGCACAGTGAGGGCGACGCGCAGATTCAAATTAGACCTCGCCTTCCCTGGGGGGCTGCGATCTGTGAAACTGTCGCCATTTTCGAGGCCTGCTGGGGGGCCCAGCACAGTGAGGGCCACGCGCGGATTCAAATTAGACCTCGCCATCCCTGGGGGGCTGCGATCTGTGAAACTGTCGCCACTTTCGAGGCCTGCTGGGGGGGGCCCAGCACCGTGGGTACACACGGCGGATTCACATGGGACCTCGCCATCCCTGGGGGGCTGCGATCTGTGAAATTGTCGCCACTTTCGAGGCCTGCTGGGGTGCCCAGCACAGTGGTACACACGGCGGATCGAAATTGTACCTCGCCATCCCTGGGGGGCTGCGGTCTGTGAAACTGTCGCCACTTTCGAGGCCTGCTGGGGGGGGGGGGCAGCGGCAGCACAGTGAGGGCCACGGGCAGATTCAATGAAGCCCTCGCCATCCCTGGGGGGAAGGGGGGGGGTGGCTGCGATCTGTGAAACTGTCGCCAATTTCGAGGGCTGCTGGGGGGGCCCAGCACAGTGGGTACCCACCGCAGACTCAAATTAGACCTCGCCATCCCTGGGGGGCTGCGATCTGTGAAACTGTCGCCACTTTCGAGGCCTGCTGGGGGGGCCCAGCACAGGAGGGGCCCCACGGCGGATTCAAATTAGACCTCGCCATCCCTGGGGGGCTGCGATCTATGAAACTGTCGCCACTTTCGAGACCTGCTGGGGGGTCCTGCATAGAGGGTAATCGCGGCGGATTCAAATTAGACCTCGCCATCCCTGGGGGGCTGCGATCTGTGAAACTGTCGCCACTTTCGGGGCCTGCTGGGAAGCCCAGCACAGTGACGCCACACGCAGTTTCACATTAGACCTCGCAATCCCTGGGGAGGCTGCGATCTGCGAAACCGTCGCCACTTTCGATGCCTGCTGGGGGGCCCAGCACAGTGACGCCACACGCAGATTCAAACTAGACCTCGCCATCCCTGGGGGGCTGCAATCTGTGAAACTGTCGCCACTTTCGAGGCCTGCTGGGGGGCCCAGCACAGTGACGCCACAGGCATGATCAAAATGAGACACTCACCATCCCGGGCGGGGCCTCTAATCTGTGAAACTGTCGCAATTTTCGAGGCCTGCTGGGGGGCCCAGCACAGTGAGGGCCACGGGCGGATCCAAATTAGACCTCGCCCATCTTTACGCAGTTGTGTGCTGAGTTTCTCTGCCAGCGTTTGTTTTTTATTCCTTTGGCTTGGGGGGGCTGCGATCTGTGAAAACTGTCGGCCATTTTCGGCCTGCTGGGGGGGGGCCTGCCACAGTTACGCCACAGGCATATTCAAAACGAGACCTCGCCATACCTAGGGGGCTGCGATCTGTGAAAATGTCGCCACTTTCGAAAGGGCCTGCTGGTGGGCCCAGCGCAGTGACGCCACGGGCAGATTCAACTGAGACCTCGCCATCCCCTGGAGGCTGCGATCTGTGAAACAGTCGCCACTTTCGAGGCCTGCTGGGGGGCCCAGCACAGTGACGCCACGCGCGGACCCAAATTAGACCTCGCCATCCCTGCGGGGCTGCGATCAGTGAAACTGTCGCCACTTTCGAGGCCTGCTGTGATCACCGTTTTCGAAGTGGCTAGGAGTGCTCAGGAATTGTGACTCATCAGCTTTATCAAGCCCTTTTCCTGTAGCCAGTGTCCTGCGAGTCTCCCGAATTCCGTCTGCAGACATATGTAACCCTCGCTCCGTCATCGCACCCTTATAAAGTCTAGCCTAAAACTATTTGCGCCCCGCTTTTGGCGTGGGTTTGGGTACGTTCGCCAGGGTAATTTGTTTTCCAAAAACCTCCCTGCGTTGGGTTCTCGTTTGAATAGAGCACTTGCTCGCGGCGAAACCTTCCTCCATCCCTGTCCTTCCAGTTCCTCTCTCCCCCCCTCCGCCTTTGACCTCGCCATCCCTGGGGGGCTGCGATCTGTGAAACTGTCACCACTGTCGAGGGCTGCTGGGGGGCCCAGCACAGTGGGCACCCACGGCGGATTCAAATTAGACCTCGCCATCCATGGGGGGGGCTGCGATCTGTGAAACTGTCGCCATTTTCGAGGCCTGCTGAAGGGGCCCAGCACAGTGGGCACGCACGGCGGATTCAAATTAGACCTTCGCCATTCCTGGGGGGCTGCGATCTGTGAAAATTGTCGCAACTTTTCGAGGCCTGCTGGGGGGCCCAGCACAGTGGGTACACACGGCGGACTCAATTGGACCTCGCCATCCCTGGGTGGCTGCGATCTGTGAAACTGTCACCACTTTCGAGGGCTGCTGGGGGGCCCAGCACAGTGGGTACCCACGGCGGAGTCAAATGGGACCTCGCCATCCCTGGGGGGCTGCGATCCGTGAAACTGTCGCCACTTTCGAGGCCTGCTGGGGGGCCCAGCACAGTGGGTACCCACGGCGGACTCAAATGGGACCTCGCCATCCCTGGGGGGCTGCGATCTGTGAAACTGTCGCCACTTTCGCGGCCTGCTGGGGGGCTCAGCACAGTGGGTACCCACGGCGGACTCAAATGGGACCTCGCCATCCCTGGGGGCTGCGATTCGGTGAAAAGTGTCGCCGCTTTCGAGGCCTGCTGGGGGGCTCAGCACAGTGGGTACCCACCGCGGATTCAACTTAGACCTCGCCATCCTTGGGGGGCTGCGATCTGTGAAACTGTCGCCACCTTCGAGGCCTGCTGGAGGGCCCAGCACAGTGGGTACCCACCGCGGACTCAAATTAGACCTCGCCATCCCTGGGGGCTGCGATCTGTGAAACTGTCGCCACTTTCGAGGCCTGCCGGGGGGCCCAGCACAGTGGGCACTCACCGCGGATTCAAATTTGACCTCGCCATCCCTGGGGGGCTGCGATCTGTGAAACTGTCGCCACTTTCGAGGCCTGATGGGGGGCCCAGCACAGTGGGTACTCACCGCGGATTCAAATTAGACCTCGCCATCCCTGGGGGGCTGCGATCAGTGAAACTGTCGCCACTTTCGAGGCCTGCTGAGGGGCCCAGCACAGTGGGTACTCACCGCAGAGTCAAATAGAATCTCAGCCATCTCGGGGAGGCTGCGGTAGGCTTGGAAACTGTCTCCACTTCGAGGGCTCTGAAGGGGCCAGCACAGTGGGTACCCACGGCGGGTTCCGATTAGACCGCGCCCTCCCTGGGGGGCTGGCGATCTGTGACAAACTGTCGCCATTTTCGAGGGCTGCTGGGGGCCCAGACAGTGGGTACCCCAACCGCGGATTTCAAATAGATTTCCATCCTGGGCTGCTGGGGGCGGCCCAAGCAAAGTGGGCACCCAACGGCCCCGGATTCAAATTTGACCTCGCCATCCCTTGGGGGCTGCGATCTGTGAAACTGTCGCCACTTTCGAGGCTGCTGAGGGGCGCAGCACAGTGGGTGCCCACCGCAGACTCACATTAGACGCCGCTTTCGTCCTTGTTCTCCTCCTGCAGTCACCTTCCCTCTGCTGCTGCCGTGCTGATGGTTCGGCTTCCGGACGTTTTCTCCTGCTCTGCATTCCCGACTCCACATGTCCTCTTCGAGCCTGTAGCTGTCGCCCCTCGTTCTTGTATGGTTCTCCTGCGCATCATGCCATAGGCGCGTGTCCCAAGTAGCTTACGCATCAAATTGATTGTCCATGCAAGGTTCGGCCAACTCCTCGTTTCCATTGATACAAATGGGTTGGGTACGCCACAGGGTAATGTTTGCTGGTTTTTTGGGTAATGTTTATTCCCAACCCTCCTGCGTTGGGTTCTCGTTTTGAATAGAGCACTGCTCGCGCGAACCTTCCTTCCCGTCCCTGTCGCCCCCCCTGCCTTTTACCTGGCTCGTCGCTCCGTTGCGAGGGCTGCTGGGGGCTGCGATTTGTGAAATTGTCGCCACCTTCGAGGGCTGCTGGGGGGGCCCACCACAGTGGGCACCCACGGCGGATTCAAAATGGGACCTCGTCATCCGTGGGGGGCTCTGCGATCTGTGAAAAACTGTCGCACTTTCGAGGCCTGCCGGGGGGGGCCCAGCACAGTGGGTACCCACCGCGGATTCAAATTAGACATTCGCCATCCCTGGGGGGCTGCGATCTGCGAAACTGTCGCCACTTTCGAGGGCTGGGGGGCCCAGCACAGTGGGCACCCACGGCGGATTCGAGTGGGACCTCGCCATCCCTGGGGGGCTGCGATCTGTGAAACTGTCGCCACTTTCGAGGGCTGCTGGGGGGCCCAGCACAGGGGGTACCCACGGCGGATTCAAATGGGGACCTCGCCATCCCTGGGGGGCTGCGATCTGTGAAACTGTCGCCACTTTCGAGGCCTGGTGGGGGGCCCAGCACAGTGGGTACCCACGGCGGATTCAAATGGGACCTCGCCATCCCTGGGGGGCTGCGATCTGTGAAATTGTCGCCACTTTCTTACCTCGCTCGTCGCTGCGTTTCGAGGGCTGCTGGGGGCTGCGATCTGTGAAACTGTCGCCACTTTCGAGGGCTGCTGGGGGGCCCAGCACAGTGGGTACCCACGGCGGATTCAAATGGGACCTCGCCATCCATGGGGGGCTGCGATCTGTGAAACTGTCGCCACTTTCGAGGCCTGCTGGGGGGCCCAGCACAGTGGGTACCCACGGCGGACTCAAATGGGACCTCGCCATCCCTGGGGGGCTGCGATCTGTGAAACTGTCGCCACTTTCGAGGGCTGCTGAGGGGCCCAGCGCAGTGGGTACTCACCGCAGACTCAAATGGGACCTCGCCATCCCCGGGGGGCTGCGATCTGTGAAACTGTCGCCCTTTTCGAGGGTTGCTGTGGGGCCCAGCACAGTGGGTGCTCACCGCAGACTCATTAGACCTCGCCATCCTTGGGGGGCTGCGATCTGTGAAATTGTCGCCACTTTCGAGGGCTGCTGAGGGGCCCAGCACAGTGGGTATTCACTGCAGACTCAGACTAGACCTCGCCATCCCTGGGGGGCTGCGATCTTTGAAACTGTCGCCCCTTTCGAGGGCTGCTGAGGGGCACAGCACAGTGGGCTTCCCGCGCGTCTTTCTCCTGCTCTTCGTTCCCGACTCCCCATGTCCTCTTCGAGCCTGTAGTTGTCGCCCCTCGTTATTGTATGGTTCTCCTGCGCATCATGCCATTGGCGCGTGTCCCAAGTAGCTTACATATCAAACAACTGATCCTGCAATTTGATTGTCCGTGCAAGCTTCGGCCAACTCCTCGTTTCCCATGATACAACTGGGTTGGGTACGTCACAGGGTAATTTTTCGTCAAAAATCCGCCTTTAGGGGGACAGGCCGGACATAATCGTTGCCTCCTCGAGTACAGTCAAGGCACTGAGCCAAGGAGCAGGTCGGGTTTGAAAGGGGCGCGCTGTGCTTCAGGTGCTTCCATGGTCTTTCCTCCAGCGTTCCTCGTGCGCCCAGGCGCTTTAAATTACGTCGGGCCTGTCCTACTATAGGAGGAGTATGCAAACATAGTCTATTTTCCTGGCGAAGGACCCATCCATATGCAGCTGTTAGCACCGTCGTTGTATGCACCGCATTCGGAGGAGCTCCCTATAAGGGCACGAAACGTGTGAGGGGTGTGCCAGGAACTGTCCAGTGGGCGCATGCGAGAGCAGCCACTTGGGCCGTCGGTGGAATCCCGTATGGGGCCACGAAGCGCGTGCGGGGTGTGCCGAAATGGGTACGTTGGGCGCATGCGAACGCAGCCACTGGCGCCTTCGGTGGAGCTCCCTTTGGGGCCACGACGCATGTGAGGGGTGTGCCGCAATGGGTGTGGGTGACGCATGCGGGCGGTGGCGCCGGGACCTTCGGTGGAGTTCCCTATGGGGCCACGAAGCGTGTGAGGGACGTGACGACATGGGTGTGGGTGAAGCATGCGCGCGGTGGCACTGGGGCCTTCGGTGAAGCCCCCTTTGGGGCCACGACACGCGATCGGGGTGTGCGGGAATGGGCGTGGGTGACGCATGCGGGCGGTGGCACCAGGGCCTTCGGTGGAGCTCCCTGTGGGGCCACGAAACGTGTGAGGGGTGTGACGACATGGGTGTGGGTGACGCATGCGGGCGGTGGCACTGGGGCCTTCGGTGAAGCTCCCTCTGGGGCCACGAAACGTGCGAGTGGTGTGCCGAAATGGGTGGTGGGTGACCTATGCGGGCGGTGGCACTGGAGCCTTCGTTGGAGCTCACTACGGGGCCACGAAACGTGTGAGCGGTGTGCCGAAATTAGTGTGGGTGACGCATGCGGGCGGTGGCACTAGGGTCTTCGGTGGAGCTCCCCATGAGGCCACGAAGTGTGTGAGGGGTGTGACGAAATGGGTGTGGGTGACGCATGCGGGCGGCGGCACTGGGGCCTTCGTTGGAGCTCACTATGGGGCCACGAAACGTGTGAGGGGTGTGACGAAACGGGTGCTGGTGACGCATGCGGGCGGTGGCACTGGGGCCTTCGTTGGAGCTCCCTATGGGACCACGAAACGCGTGAGAGGTGTGCCAGAACGGGCGTGGGTGACGCATGCGGGCGGTGGCACTGTGGCCTCCGGTGGAGCTCCCTCTGGGGCCACGAAGCACGTGAGGAGTGTGCCGCAATGGGTGTGGGTGACGCATGCGGGCGGTGGCACTGGGGCCTTCGTTGGAGCTCCCTATGGGGCTACGAAGCGTGTGAGGGGTGTGCCGAACTGAGTGTGGGTGACGCAGGCGGGCGTGGCACTAGGGCCTTCGGTGGAAGCTTCCCTATACGGCGTCACCCGAAAGCTCGGCGGGGTATGGACGAAATGGGTGGTGGGTGACGTATGCGGCGGCTGGGCCCGGTGGGCACTGGGGCCTCCTGTGGAGGTGCTGTTTTTTGTGTTTTTTTTTCTTGTTTTGGTTTTCTCTTTTTTTTTTTGTTTCTTTTTTGTTCGTGTGTTTTTCTTTGTTTTCTTTTTTCTTTTTTTCTTTTTTTTTTTTTTTTTTTTCTTTTTCCCTCTGGGGCCACCAAACGTGTGAGGGGTGTGACGCCATGGGTGTGGGTGACGCGTGCGGGCGGTGGCACTGTGGCCTTCGGTGGAGCTCCCTATGGGCCGCGAAACGTGTGAGGGGTGTGCAAAAATGAGTGTGGGTGACGCATGCGGGCGGTGGCACTGGGGCCTTCGTTGGAGCTCCCTATGGGGCTACGGAGCGCTGTACTGGGTGGGTGACACGCAAGGAGGAGGGAGGAGGAGGGGGAGGAGGGAGGAGGAAGGAAGGAAGGAAGGAAGGAAGGACGGAAGGAAGGAAGGAGGAGACGCGGGGACCGTCTCTTCAAAACGAGGACCCAACGCCACAGGATGGTTGGGAAAAATTGTCTGGGGACGATTTTTCGATTATGCTTTGACCATTATGGGGCATTCTTCGTTTATTTTGAACTTTGTCGCCCAAAACCCGCCTGTAGGGGGACATGCCCGACCTAAGCTTTAAAGTAGCGTTCTTTATGGCAGTAGCCCCATTGTAGCGGGCGAGGGCTGGGTTTGGGGCCGCACCCAAAGTCCCAGGCGCTGCTTCTGGAGCGCTGGAGGCAACAGGTTTTCCGCGGTGGACGAGATAAGTTCTAGGGGGTTCGGGCTGGCCGATGCGTACACACGCACACGGGTGTGGTTTCATATCTGATTAGTTCGACGCTTTTGCGAGTCAGTGTAGGTTCCGGGCGTGAGACTGATCCGTTGCTGGTATGCCAGGCTCTCCAGGGTTGTAAGGTTGCACGCTGCGAGCCCTCGCTTGCCACAGGTGCTCGCAGCATGCTCTGCCATTCGGTTCTCCAGTCAGGCGGGCAATCATCTACAGGTGAGGCTTCGGGCTGCGCCTCAACAGGCCCCCGAGCAGTCTGGGCCGGTTTCTTTGCCCTAAACCTTGGGGCGCGGAGCGCCCCAGGGGCGCTGCCAGAGGCGGCGCCAGGCTGTCGAGACTGCCCTGGTCTACTCGAGAGGCTTGTTGAGACCAGCTGGGACTATCTGGGGGGGAAGTCTGTGCGCAGCCCGAAGCCTTACCATCATCTGCACTCTCTCTCGGCGCGTCCCGTAGTCTCTCTTTCTGGGAACGTGCCGATTTCTTGGCCAGATCTGTGGCCTCAGAAAGGGGCCACGGCCCCTCGTGTTTCCTGCCCTCGCCCCTGCGAACGACGTCGATTTCGAGGATTTACGCCCGCGCGCGCCCGCAGTTTTTCCGACACGGCGCGGCCCATTACGGTCGGTTCGCGTCGTGTGGACCGGCGTCGTGTTCGCTCAACGTTGGACGCCGCTGGCGACCCAGAACCGGTCGATGTTGAACGATCTGACGTTTCGGAAGCGGCAGATCGTTAAAGTTGAACGATCCCCGCGATGTCAGGAACCAACGCCAGGGGCGACACGACACGAACCCGCCTTATGTGAGTGGCGCTCCGCAGCAGCGGAGGCTGGGGGAGATCGAGCGAGCCTGCGGCCCTCTCGTGCGGGGGTTGTGCGCTCGGTTTTTCTGCGCCCTCTCCTGCCCGCCCTGACCGGTGGGACATACACATACATGTTCTGTATGTGTACATATATACAGTCACATGTATAAAAGTTAATTGTCTGCCTGTATGTATGTATACATGTATGTGTGTATGTATGTCTATGCATATGTCTGTATGTGTATGTGTATGCCTATGTACACATGGATGTGTCGGTATACGAGTATGAGTGTGTCCATGTATAGACATGTGTATACATATATATATATACAAATGTGTATATATGTTTATACACATATATATATACATGCATGTGGAAAAGTCCAGGTACAAGCATGTGCATGTGCATATTCTATGTATACATATGCATTATATATATGTACATGTTTAAATGTAGGTATGTATACATGTGTATGCGTATGTAAGTGTATACGTATACGTAGATGTATGTGTAAATGTAGACGTATGCGTACATGTATATTTAGGTGTTTGGGCACATGTAGATGTGTATGTGTATGTCTCGTTTTTAGTGTGTACATGTATATGAAGATGTATGTGTATATGTATATGTGTTTGTATATGTTTATGTATGTATATGCGTATATGTAAATACATGCAGGTGTGTCTGTATGCATATGTAACTGTAGATGTATCTGCATATGCATACGTGCACGACATTCTATGTACGTATATGAATTTGCGTATGTATAGATGTATCTCTATGTGTATGCAGCTGTGTAGGTCTAGGTCTATATGTAGGTGTCTGTAGCTCTGTGCGTAAATGTATATCCACATGCATGTGTATATGCACACGTGACTATATATATACGTGTGTACGCGTCTATTTATATGTATAAGTGCATGTGTATGTTTATATGTATATGTGTATATAGGTGTATGTATGTACAGGTATGTGTATACCTATGTGTGCATGTATGTGTATGGGTGTGCATTTACCCTATGTGCATATGCATCGGTATGTGCGTACGTATGCTTAGTTGTATATGTTTATCTCGTGCATGTCTATATGTACATATGTCTGTATATTTACACACATATATTGTATGTACATGTAGATGTACAGGTCGATGTATGGGTACATGTGTATGTACGTGTGCACATGTCTGTGGAAAGTGATAAGTGTAAGCGTAGCCATATGTATGTGTATAGTTAGGACTGCGCGCGCATATGTTTACGGCTGTCAATATTCATTTGTCTATTTGTATATATTTGCAGATGCATAGGTATATTTTTGGTGTGTGTATTTGCATTTGTATGTCTGTACATGTTTATGCACTTATATATATATATATGTATGTATGTATGCATGTATGTATGTATGTATGTATGTTTATATAAACATGCATATGTACACGTAGGTGTGTATATAGTTAATTTTTATCTATAGACACATACAGAAGTGCGCACCAGGCCCCAGGGCCTGGGGCCGGGCCCCCGACCGCAAATGTGGGGCCTGGGGGCCCGAGAGGGCCCCCAGAAGAGGGCCCCAAGAAGAGCCAGAGGCGAAGATACTGTCCCAAGATGATCCCAGCTGGCGCCGAGAGACCCATGAGACGGTCCAAGAGGCCTCACCGGGTTACCGCGACACGAACTCAGGAGACGAATATGGTCAATTTCGTTTTGTTTTTTTTTTTTTTTTTTCTTTTTTTTTTTTTTTTTTTTTTTTTTTTTTTTTTTTTTTTTTTTTTTTTTTTTTTTTTTTTTTTTTTTTTTTTTTTTTTTTTTTTTTTGTTTTTTTATATATATATATATAGTATATATATATATATAATATTATATATATATTATTATAATATGTGAGCAGCTTATATATAACCATATTAATATATTATCTATAAAATAATTATACGAATTTACAACAATATTAATATATATAATTATACGGTTTATTGCAATCGGCTTTGGGCTCTGTGCGACGGACCAAAGACGGCCCAAGACGCACCGTAAACCACCACATCACGTCCCAAAGAAGGCCATGGAGGACCCCAAGGCGGCCCGAGAGGAGACCAAGATGGCTCAAGAGAGCCCCTAGACGGCCGCAACGAGGGTCAAAGAGAGGGAGCACGCACGAGCACTTTGAGGTTTCCGCCCCAAGGTGCTCACAGAGCGCCTCACGAGGTCCAAGAGAGGCCCAAAGGAGGGCCCAAGAAGCCTCCTAAGGTGACCCTGAGGCGACTCGAGAGGAGGACATCTGTATTTTTCAGTTGGTTTTCGTCGGTTTTAGTTGTGTTCGATTTTTCGCACTTCCGGCGCAACAGAGACGGCCCCAGAAGGGCCGCAGACTACCACAGGACGTCCCAAAGAAGGCCCTGGAGGGCCCCAAAGCGGCCCGAGAAGAGACCACGACGGCCGAAGAGGGCTCCAAACGGCCCCAAGAAGGGCCAAAGCGGAGGAGCGCGAACGAGCACAACAAAGGTTACCGCCCCGAGAAGCCTCCAGCTGGCCCCACTGAGCCCAAGACGCGCTCCAAGAGGCCTTGCGAGGTGGCCCCACGACGTCCCCAGGAGGAGGCCAAACTCTCAATCTTCAATGGTTTCTGTGGGTATGTATTGTATGTTTGTGCGTGCACGGTAATGATTGGTTCTCTGGCGATTGTGGCGCACCCTACATTTTCACGATGTGTAGCTATCGTAAACGTGTATGCTCGAGCTCGTCCTGCAGGAGCCTGGACGGAGCGCCCCTCCCCCGGCGGGCAGCGCATGGAGCACGCACTGCAGCTGGGGTACGCGGCGGTGGGCTCGCTGCTGGCGGCGTCGGTGCAACGCCCGACGTGCGTGTGTGACTGTACGCCACCTGCGCCCGACGAGGGCGTGCTCGAGCTGTTGGGCCAGCAGCTCCAGCGGTGCGGACCAGACCGGCTCACCGCCTGTCCGCCAGCCACCCCCTGCCCGCTGACGCCCGCGTGCCCTGGGGTGCTGGGCCCCTTGCTGGCCGCCTACGGCGACGGCGCGTTGGCGGGCGGCCTGCTGGTGACGCTCGCCGTGGTGGTCCTCGGCGGCGGGGCTCGGCAGCGGGCTCGCGAGGCGACCTCGCTCCCTGTGCCCACAGCGCGGCTGTCCATCGGGCCGCCGCCAGCGGGAGAGGAGCCGGCGGCGGCGCTGACGGTGGAGGAGGAGGAGGTTCGTGCGCAGATCGAGAGTGTTCGAGCTCGGCGCGATGGCCCACCCGCTCACTGATCTAGGTCTGCGGGAAGGGGACTTCGTGGTGGTAGAGTTCAATTGCCGACCTCGAGATCTGCGCCACGAGCGTTGTGTGGTCTACCTACCCGACGGGAAAGCAGGCAGGTGGCAGTCTTGACGCCAGATGGCGACTGCGTGGGGCTTGCCCGACGTGGTCTCCTGGACGCGGCTGCCCAATGGTGTGCAGGGCGGCGACCTGGGGAACCCACACCTGCGCTACTATCGCTTCCGCCAGGTGCCGCTGGCCCACGAGCTCGGGGCCCACCGGGACGCCCTGGCCCGCCTGTGCCGCCACCCCCCGCCTGGGCTGCCGCTGGTGCCGAACGTTGGCTTGGCGATCGCAGCGCTGAATGCCCCTCAGCCTTTGCCGCCGCCTTGCGAGGGTCCGCCGACCCCTGGGGCGGGAGAGGCTGGAGCGCCTCCAGGGTCCGCCGGCGGCGCTACGCATGCCGCGGGTCGCCCGTCGAGTGCGTGGGTGACTGCCGAGGAGCGGGGCGGCATCGCGCGGCTGACTCGGTGGGAGACGCCACCAGCCAGCAGCGTGATTGGCGACTGCGCCCTGGTCCAGCACGCGGGGGAACCGCTGGTGCTGATGCTGGTGCACGAGGGGGATCTTGATCGCAGTGCTGTCCGAGGCCTAGAAGCGGTGAGGCCTCGCGGAGGTCAGAAGGATGACGACGGGGACGACCTTCGCACCCTCTCCGTGGTGTGGGACCACATGAATGAGCGCCGCCATTCGCGGGACCTCGTGGTGGAGAACCTCAGCGAGACGAGCTTCTCAGACTGGCCGCTGATGGGCCCCAGGACCGCGCTGTGCCTCTGTCGCCACATCTGTCTCAGCGGAGGGAGCCCGACCGCCTTTTTCACGCGCCTGGTGCGGGACATGAAGATGGCCGAGAAGGATCGCAGCGCCCACGAGCTCGAGGTGTTGCTGAACGTTCTGGAGCTGGCTGGCACGGTCGACCGGCTGAACGCAGGCAACCTTTCGTGCATGGGGCTCGTGGGCCGCAGGATCCAGCTGATCATGGGCGCGAGCTCGGGCGGAGGCGCTGCCGTCCGGTAGGGATCCGAGCACTTCATGGGGCTTGGGCGCAGGGCGAGAGGCGTCGCCCCGGCTCTGCAGAGCCACGTGGCCGCCAGACTCAAGGGCGAAGCAGAGGTCGACAAGCAGCGCGATTGCGGGAGGCCCGGGGGCTTCGTGGAGGGAAATTTGGCGGCGACAAGGGGTAGCCCGAGGAGGAGTGGGGGGGTCGCCCGCCCCCTACTCCAGTTGAGGGCGAGGAGCCAGACGCGCTCCGACCTGGCGCGCAGTGCCGCCGAACTGTTTACCGTCTGCCTCCTGTCGCGGGCCTGAGATGGATGGCGATTGGGCTAGGCGTGGATGTGACAGCTTGGGCCCATGGTTCCCGGGCGAAGTCTTTCCTCTTCAGCCCCCTAGTGTCGAGCCCCCGCCTCGTCTTGATCTCTCCCGGAGTTGTGTCCAGCGAGCGCAGGCTCGTAGGAGGCAGCAGAAGGTAGTGAGAGAGGCGCGTGAGGCCCTGAACTGGATGGCGGGAGCTGCGCCGCCTGTGGTTGCCCCCCCCCCCCCCCCCCAGGAGGTCGCATGCAAATATGTGGGTCTCCCAGCGTCGCAAAGATGCCGCTTTTGAGGTGCCTTTCTGAAGCAGCGCGCTCGCTTCTTCGGCGCGCAGCGGGCTGCGGCCCGTCTGACAGCCCTGCGCGCCCGTTCGCGAATACCTCGCGTCGCCGCCGGCCGACGCAGCCGATTGCTCTTTGGCGGCCGAAGTGCTGGGCGAGCGAGAGCGCTCGATGCTCGAACGTTTGCCGATAGATTTTCTCCGAGATGAGGAGGAGGGAGGTCTGAGCTCCCAGCGAAGCCCTACATGGGCCCACGGCCTCGAGGGGGCAGCCGCGCCAATGTAGATTTTGCGAGCGGGTTGCATCTTAGAGGCATAGTCGCCTGGCGACGGCAGCGTCGGCCAGAGTGCGCATTGTTTTTCACCGCTAAGGAAGACGGGCGGCCCCGCCTCGTAGTCGACGCCCGCGCGGCGAATCAAGAGTTCAGGGCCCCTCCTGGGGCGGCGCTGGCGACGGTCGAGAACTTTGCCGGTGTCGAGGTGGGGCCTACAGATGCGCTGTGCATATTTCAGGGGGATGTCTCCAATTGTTTTTAGGTTGGGGATCGACGGCCCTCTGTGGGATGGTTTGGTCTCCCTCCGATTGAAGCTGGGGCGCTGGGGGCCGAACTGGTGGCGGGGGCCTCAGTGGCCCCAGACGAGTTTCTGCATCCGTGCCTCAGGGCGTTGCCAATGGGATCTGCGTGCAGCTTATTCTCCGCGCAGAGGGCCGCGCAGAACGCCGCGTCTAAGGTGCCCTGCCTGGGCCCCGAGAATGCCTTCTAGAACCGCTCGTGCAATGCTGCGTTTGGCTCCAATGGGATGAACCTGGCACATTACGTGCGTGCTGACAACGTTAGGGTCCTGGGTTTGAAGGCAGACGAGGTCCAGAAGGTCCGGAGGGCCGCGACCAGGGCCCTCGACGAAGTCGGTTTGATGGCGCACGAGCTCACCGAGTCTACCTATGTGGATAAAGCGCTTGGAGTGGTTATTGATGGGGCTAGGGGTGTGACGCGTTTGAGTGGGAGACGATGCAGTCGCCTATGTGGAGCTCTCCTGTGGGCTCTGTGCAGGAAGAGATTGAGTGCTACGCAGTGGGAAATGCTCGTGGAACACCTGACTGTCGCTTCCTTGATACGTCGCCCGCTGTTGACGGTCTTCGGGGCGACCTATCGTTTCATCCGTTGCTGCTATCAATTTGAGCGAAACTTGTGGCCGAGTGTCGTCGCCGAGGTGGAAGCCGCCTATCGCTTATTGCCCTTGTGCGTGGGCGAGCTACACCTACTGCGGTGCCTTGGAGTCTTTGCCTACGACGCGCGTGCATCTGGAATGGGAGTGGCGCAGACGGAGTGGGGGGGGGGCGAGGGCGTAACGGGTGGGGAGGTTGGCGGAGCGCTTCAGTATCAGATGCGCTGGTCTTGGGGGTCACTGGACCCCTTCTCTGACCCAGTCATGGCGATCGGGGCTATCACCTCGGGGCACGAGCTTTGGGGGGGGGATCCAGGTTTCCATGGTGTCCCGGGCGGGACGTCTTGGGAGCACGTCTACGGCGGGAGGTTGCGGAGGCCTGGGCCGATTCGCGTGAAGGGGTGCCGTGCTTCTCTGTGGTGCCTGTGACGCTTCTGTTAATCACGGATGGGGCGAGCAACCGGGGTCCTTGTGCTCGGCGACAACCTCAGTGCCATCTTTGCTCATTCCAAGGGTCGCGCCACAAGCTGGCAGCTTCTCGCACTGTGCCAGAGGCGATGCGCCCTCCAGCTGAGCCGCCGGCTCATTGCCGCTGACCGTTGGGCCCCACCGGAATTCAAAACGGCGGGAGCGGCCAGCGAGAGACAAGGCGGCTGACGCCCAGTTCCCTCGCGCTGGCGGAGGCGGCGCCCTCGCGGCGACAGGCGGCGCCGAGGCCGGCAGCCCCGCGGGGCCAGCGGCCCTCGGCCCGCCGCCTGGCCTCGTGGCCCCGTGCAAGCTCCCGCCGAGAGGAGCTGCCACTTTCGGCGAAGGCTGGGAGCCCGCATGAGCCGCAGCTGACCCAGTCACCTGCAGCTCGGCGGGCGCGCGCAGTCGAGCCGGGCCGCTGGCAGATATGCTTCGCCGAGGGCCTCGAGTCCGACAAGAGATTCCCGGTCAGGGGGGGCGCGGCCGAGGGCGCGCGCAGGCGCTATGCGGAGCACGCGGGGAAGTTCCAGTTGCACAGCGGGATCGTGGCGTGGACCGACCTGGCCGACATGGACCTGGGCGCCCTGGTCGTCGCCCACCGCGAGGAGATGTTCTTGGGCGGCGCCGCCAGCCACCACGGGGGCTACCTGCTGGCAGCGCTGGAGGCCTTCCTGCCGACGCTGGGTCGCCGCGGAGAGCGACAGCTTCCGCGGGCGCGGCGTGCCCTCACGGGGTGGCAGAGAGGCTCTGCCCGGGCCACTCGCGGCCACCCTAGGCGTGGGCTGTGGTGTGCGGGGTGGCGGTCTGGCTGCTGCAGGGGGGGCTCCCCTTGACGGGGCTCTGGCGCATCGTGGGCGCGTGCCTCTACCTGCGGCCCGGAGAGAGCCTGGCGCTGCGAGGGATGGACTTCCCCCCTCCGACAGGGCGGAGCTCCCCGACCTGGTCAGCGCTCATCCGCCCGAGAGAGCTCGGGATCCCCGCCAGGACCAGGGACTTCGACGACTCGGTGCGCTGGGGCGTCCCCGAGCTGCAGTGGACGACGCGCTACTTCGAGGCGTTGCGCGCGGCAAGCGACGCCAGGGCGTGGACCTTCGACTGCAGCGACCTGGCCAGGGAGTTCCGCCACGCGGCCGCGGCCCTGGGCCGTGGACGACCTAGTACCGTGCTCCATGAGGGACACGGGAGCGTAGTGGGACGTCGCCGTGGCCCGCAGGTCGCTCGCCGAGGTGCAAAAGAGCGGTCGCTGGAGGTCCCGTCGCAGCGTCGCCAGGTACGAGAAAGCCGGCCAGGTGTCCAATGGTTTCCTCAAGTTGAGGCCGGACGTGAGACGGAAGATGCAGTGGTGCGAGGCCAATTTGGAGCTGGTGTTCAGCGGGGCCGTGCCCAGCCCTTGGTGATGCTAGATCTGTTCTCTGGAGTGGCTCGTGTATCCAAGTTGTTCGTGGACCTTGGGCATAGCGCAGAGGTTTGTGACATCAGGAATGGGCCCGCCTTTGGCCTCACAGAAAAGGCCGTTTTAGAGCGGCTCTTGAGAAGTCTCCAAGCGAGCCTCCTCGACTGTGTGGTGCTAGCCCCGCCTTGCGCGACTTTCAGCATTGCGCGACGTCCTGCCCTTCGGACAGCTGAACATCCCGGGGCCTCCCCGGGACCGTTCGCCCGCATCTGATCGGCGCTAATGCAATTGCGAGAGCCACGCTGCAAGTCATCCGTTTGTGCTGGAGGTGGCGGGCCCCGTTCGCGCTAGAGAACCCGCAGACGAGCCTCTTTTGGAAGCTACCAGAAGTAATTCATCCAACGGCGAACAGAAACAGCACCGTGGCGGTTGCGGATATGTGTCAATGGGGGGGCCCTTGGGACAAAAAAAGCCAACTACTATTTAGTTTGCGTTTTCGACAGAGCCTTTTGCGAAGCTGGTGGCCTCCGTTGTCGCCCTCGGGGTTGCGTCTGCAGTCGTTCGGAGAGGCCTCGCGTCGGGCTCAGCGGAGAGGTCCCAGGCGGACCATGACGGAAGCTCCTCGCCCAAGCCCCCCCCCGAAGTTCGCTGCGTTCCTAGCCTCGACTTTCGACGACCAGCTTCGTTGCAATCGCTTGCGCAGGTCACAGAACTTGGGTTTGGATGGAGCTGGCTAGCTTCGAGATTATTCTCCGTCTGCTGCTTGACCTCATCGGCCCGCTGCATTGCGCCGTGGAACAGAAGGATTTCCTGCCCCGGCCAGAGAAAGAGATCATGTTTGCGCGTGCGCGGTAATGATCGGTTCGCTGGCGATTGTGGCGCACCCTGCACTTGCATGATGTGCATCGTAACCGTGCGTGCTCAAGCTCGTCCTGCGCCCGCCGCCCATCCCCCGGCGGCCCCCAGCTTCTCTGTCTTTGCACGCGCTTCGCTTGTTCAGTTGTTCTTTCTGTTTGCATCCCCGCCTTTCTGGGTGGAGCTGGCCAGCTTTGAGATTATTATCCGTCTGCTGCTTGGCTTCGTCGCCCCGCTGCGCTGCGCCGTCGAACAGAAGGTTTTCCTGCCCCAGCCAGAGAAAGATGCCAGGAGCTTTTTCATGCTTTCGACGAGCCAAAGACGGCCGAACGAGGGCCGTAAATTACCACGGGGCGCCCCAAAGAAGGCCCTGGAGGGCCCCGAGGCGGCTCGAGAGGAGACCAAGACGGCTCAAGAGCGCCCCCAGCCGACCCCAAGAAAGGCCAGAGAGAGAGAGCACGAGCGAGCTCTTCGAGGTTCCCGCCCCGAAGTGCTCCCAGATCGCCCAAGAGGCCCGAGAGTGGCCCGAAAGGGGGCCCAAGAAGCTCCCCGAGGTGACCCTGGGGCGATCCTGGAGGCGAACCTTTTTTATGTTCCATTGGTTTTTGTCGGTTTTCGCTGCGCTCGACTTTCCGCGACCCCGGCGCGCCGAAGACGGCCCCGGAAGGGCCGCGGACTACCGCGGTGCGCCCCAAAGAAGGCCCAGGAGGGCACCGAGGCGGCCCGAGAAGAGACCGCGACGGCCGACGAGGGCTCCCAGACGGCCGCAAGAAGGGCCAAAGCGGAGGAGCGCGAACGAGCACAACAAAGGTTACCGCCCCGAGAAGCTTCCAGCTGGCCCCGCTGAGCCCAAGACGCGCTCCAAGAGGCCTTACGAGGTGACCCCGCGAACTTCCCAGGAGGAGGCCAAACTTTCAATATTCAGCGGTTTCTGTGGGCATTCATTGCATGGGCTGCCCAATGATTTCGACGAGCCAAAGACGGCCCAACAAGGGCTGTAAACATACGCGGGGCGCCCCAAAGCAGGCCGTGGAGGGCCCCGAGGCGGCTCGAGAGGAGACCGAGACGGCTCGAGGTGGCCCACAGGCGGTTCCAAGAAGGGCCAGAGAGAGAGAGAGAGAGAGAGAGAGAGAGAGAGAGCACGAACGAGCACTTCGCGTTGCCCGCCCTAGAACGGCCCAGATCGCGCCAATAGAACCAGGAGGGGGCCAGAGAGGCCTTCCCACATGTGTCCTGAATCGCGCGAAGGCGTTCTCAATAATCACCCCAGAGGGCCCCGAGGAACCCGAGTGGAGCCCAAGACGTATCAAGATGCCCTCCTTCTTCTCCGCCCTTCGTCGTCGAAGACAACCTTTACTTCCCCCTCGACCGCCTTTTTCCCACTCCGCGTCTTCCCATCCTCATTTCATTTACATGCTGCTGCTGCTTCAGCTGCTGCTCCTCTCTCTCCCCCAACCGCTGACGTCGTCGCCGTCCTCCTCCTCCTCCTCCTCATCCTTCTTCTTATCCTCTTCCGTCTTCTTCTTCTTCTCCTCCTCATCCCCCCCTCCCCCCCCCGCCCCTCCCCCGGAAGATCGCCGAACCCACCGCCAGAGCCTCGTCGGAGGCAACCGAGACTTACAAAGCTTCGGCGCGCAAGTGGCGCGGCGGGCTCTCATTGCTGCGCGGAGACGCTGGCGGAGTCAACCATCGACCGCTGCTTCTGCTCGATCACGCCCTCCCAGATGATCCAGCTCGCCGCCGCCTCCACTGCCCTCTCCACCCTGGAGCTGCTGCCCCGCCGTCGGGCCAGCGACCGCGCCGCAGTTCTTGTCTCCGTCGCCATGCGAGAATTCGAAACCGAGAAGAACCAGCCGATTGCCCAACACATCTTCAAGTCCCCCATCTTCAAGCAGATCGCGGAGAAGGTGTTCTCCCAGACCGGCCTTGACAAGCTATCGCCGCCGGCCAGACTGCTGCGGAACACGGAACTCCTCCGAGAGGTCGCCCGCGCCGCCCGAGAGCGCACTCCCGAGGAAAATCCGGGGCAAGGGGATGTCCAGCTCCAGCTGGCCAAATCGATTGCCCGCGCGGTCTGGAGACAGGATCGCAAGCTGGCAGCCTGACCCCTCCGCGTTCATGCCAACGCTCAAGATATCCTCGACATCAGCAATGACCAGATCAAGCCCGCGGCCCCCGCCTCGTTCGAGGAGTGGGCCAGTGCCCTCTGGCTCGGCGCGCTCAAGCACCTGTTTTGAGATCGAGGGCAGCGACGCAACTCGTTTCTGCGCGGAGACGCTGGCGGAGTCGACCATCGACCGCTGTTTCTGCTCGATCACGCCCCCCCAGATGATCCAGCTCGCCGTCGCCTCCGCCGCCTTCTCCACCCCGGAGCTGCTGTCCCGCCGTCGGGTCAGCGACCATGCCGCAGTTCTTGTTTCCTTCGCCATGCGAGACCTCAAAGCCGATGTTCTCCCAGACCGACCTTGGCAAGCTATCACCGCCAGCCAGACTGCTACAGAACGCAGAACTCGTCCGAGAGGTCGCCCGCGCCGCCCGAGACCGCATTCCCGAGGAAAATCCTGGGCAAGGGGATGTCCTGCTCCAGCTGGCCAAATCGATCGCCCGTTCGGTCTGGAGACAGGATCGCAAGCTGGCAGTCAGACTTCTCCGCTTGCATGCCAAAGCTCGAGATATCCTCGACATCAGCAATGACCAGAACAAGCTCACGGACCCCGCCTCGTTCGAGGAGTGGGCCAGTGCCCTTTTCCGCCAAGATGCTGATCTACGACGAGCTGCCATTGATCTGACTCGACAGCGAGGGCGCCATCCCCATGCCCGAGCCCGCGCCGAGTCCCGAGCTCTGCGCCGCGAGAGCCAGCTCTGGAACCCGATAAGCAAACGCTTGGTGCTCACTGGTGTGAAGACAACTACTGGAACAGTGACGGGTTGAGAGACTGCAGAAGCTGATGGCGCACTGGCAACCCGTCTTCCAGGGCGAGGCCGTGCGCGCCGTCGCGGCGGATATCTACTTCGACCGATGCGCGCCCAAGATCGACTTCAACAGCTACAGCCCCCCACCTCCCCTGGCATGGACGGCCCCCCTACATCGCTTGGTCCGCGCGCGAGAAGTGCACGGGCCCTCTGGCAGGTCATGGCCTGGATGCTCGGCGGCGGCCTCCTCCCCGACGAAGCCGGCACGACGGTCGAGGCATTTTTTCCCAGGGGGGGGGAACCTGACGACGCTGAGCACATCGTCTGCCGCCGTGACCCGTCCAAAGTTCGTGTCCTTGGGCTTCGGAACACCTCCGTCAAGGTCATCGGCAGCACCATGGGCGCTGCGATGGCCGCGGTGGCTGCTGATGCGGTTCCAGCATCGCAGCGCGGCTTCATCCACCGCCGCAACTTCGGCTACAGCATTCTCGAGCTGGACGTCGAGAGTCGCATTGCGCCCGCCGGCCCCGACGGCGTGTCCAAGTTGCCGGTGCTGGCGTCGCTGGACATCGCGCAGGCCTTCCCGAGCTTCGCTCACCAGTTCATCCAGCTCGCGCTGAAGGCCATGGGGGCGCCCGCGGCTGCTCTGAACTTCTTCGACTCGATGTGCCGCAACATTCTCGCGATGGCCCCGTGCGCGGGCTCGCATTTCCTGCTCTTTTACATCCGCTCGGGTATCATCCAGGGCTGCTCGTGGAGCGGCGTTTTCAACGCGATGGGCGCCGCCTGCTTCCTCCTCGGCCTGGAACAGCAGCTCGAGCTCGGGGGCTGCGGGCTGCGCCGCGCCTGCGCCGATGACTTCGGGCTGGTGCTGGCGGCGGTCGCCCACCTCGCGCACCTGGAGGTGGTGATGGCCCTCGTGGAAGACCTTGCGGGCCTTGCGCTGAAATCTGCCAAGTGCCACATCATCCCGCTTGCGGGCCCTGTCGATGACGAGCTCGTGATCAAGCTGCGCGACGCCCTGATTGCGATCGCTCCCCGCTTCCAGGAGTTCAACATTTGCGACAACCTGACCTGCCTCGGACTCCTCCTGGGGCCCGGGGCGACCGAGAGCCTGATCTACGCGAAGGCCTTCCAGAAGTTCCGTTGGCGCACCAAGATGTACAGTGCCAGCGGCGCGCCCTCGATGGGCCCCGCCCAGTTGTTCAATGGCCGTGCTCCCCCTGTCCTCAGTTGCTTAGCCCAGTGCGCGCTGCTGCCCCACGAGTCCTTCAAGGTTGAGAACTGGGTCAATGCATCAGTCCTGAGGTCCCCCAATGGCGCGTTCAGGGTCAGGGACTGGCCGAGGCTACGGGACTGGGGCGCGCACGCTCCACGGCCCACGCAGCTCGCGATGATTGCCGCGATCGTCCGCGCCGCAACGTCCACCTTCCACGAGCTTCCCGAGATGCGCAAGGGACTGTGCCAGTACGGAGATGGCCAGACCTTGCTGGGCGCTGCTCGCGCTGCGCAGCATCACTCACCGCCGTGCTGGAAGACGCCGCCCTCCCTTCGTCGAGACGTTCCACCAGACTGCGGCCGCGGAGACGGACCACCGCTATTGCCCGCCCGTGCTGCTTGCCCCTGCACTCGAGGCCGCGAGGGCGCCCCTCGCAGTAGGCAAGCCAGCCCGTGTCCAGTGGCCGGCGCATGCTACTGCGAGGAGTGCACTGGGCGCGGACGAGATCGGCACGCTCCTGGCGAACAGGCTCATGGTCGAGCTGCCCGACCTCGTGGACACCTTCGAAAACGATTCTGAGGTGTTCGACAGGGTGAAGATTGCGATGAAGAAGCCGCTGCCGTCGTGGGCCGCAGCATGGACGCGGACTCTCTCTTTCTCGTGGCTGACCTCGAACAGTATCATCTACGAGCGCGGGCGCAGGCACTGTATCTTTCAGTGCACCGTCGGCGCCGACTCCCAGAAGCACTACCTGACGTGCGCCCCGCTGGCTGCTGCCGTGGCGGCGGCGACCCGTGCCGCTGCCCAGACCGAGGCCGCGGCGAACCTCGCGCTGCTGGAGACAAGCATTGAGAACATCGAGCGGGTGGTCATCGCCTGCGGCACCTACCACATGCTCCGCATGGAGAACATCGTCGACGCGGAGACATTGCGCTCTGCAGCGCGGACGGCTCTGCGAGCTTTGCGGACGATGCGCTGCGCGCCTCGGGTGCAGCGTGCTCCTCTCCCCCTGTGCTGGTGGAGTCCTCGGAGTTGGCGCGTGCCTCTTCAAGTGCACGTACCTGGTGCGCCCGCCCCTGTGAGCAGGGGCTCGGCGCGGTGGCCGCGGCGCGGCCGTGCGCGGGGGCGCGCGGCAGGCGCTGGCGGCGGAGGCAAAACCGTGCGCCTCGGCACGCTCGACTCCTACCCTTCCTCCACTTCCAGCTTTTCCGGTTTTTGCTTTTCCTCCTCCTCCTCCTCCTCCTCATCATCATTCTTCCCCCCCTCCTCCTCCTCTTCGTCTTCCTCGTCCTTCCCTTCTCCCCCCTCCTTCAGGAGACCTGGTGGAGAAGGGGGCGGAAGGGCCGGAGAAGACCGGAGGTTTGGAGGACCAGAGGTCCAGAGGATTAGAGGGCCCGGCAGGCTCGAGGAGCACCGTGCAGTGGAGGCCCATGCCAAGAAACACTCTGCTTGCTTCCAGGGTGCTCTGGGCTTCTTGGGCTTCGATGGTTTTCCCATGGGAAGAGTGACGTTCCCGCGCCAAAAAATCAATGGACGTCCTGGGGTCTCAGGGTTGGGTTTCTTGTGGAAGGTTTTTTTGTGGTCGGACCCGGAGGGCTCTCCGGTCCCGAGGGCCGCAGGACCGAGGACTGGAGGACGTGAGGATGTTGGAGGACCCGAGGGCCAGAGGGCGGAGGCAGCGGTTCCTCTTCGGACCACAGCTGGTCACCGCCCCAACCCAACCCGAAGGCCCCGATCTGCCCCCCATTTCCAGTGGTGGTGGGGGGGGTCGGGGAACATGGAAGAGCACATATGAAGCCCGTGCCCCCCCAAAACCAGAATTCGGGTCTTCGGGTTGGGTTGGTGGTTTGGTAGGTAGTCAGTTGGAGGGAGGGGCGCCGCCGGTTTTGGCCCACCACGCTTCTGCGCGACGCGCTGACAACGTCCTGCTCCCCGGCGCCCATGTCCGGAGTTTTTCCCAGCCTCCCGCCCCGCCAAGCGGATCGACGCGCTTCCCGCTCGCATGGCGCCAGGGCCGCCACCGCGACACGCCAAGCAAAAGCTCCCGACCGTGACGTGGGGCCCTTTACTTGTCCAGTTCTTCCCCCGTGGCCCTGACAGTCAGGCGATCGCAAACATGGGTCAAAGGGGGCGTGGATTAGCGACGGGCCCCGTTTCCATGGGACATCGCGGATTTCCGCCGCCGAAGGTGGCGGCACCGGCCGCATTTGGGGGAGGGCACCTCCCCCGATCCATGGATTTGGCGACAGCGCGCCAAATCCATGGGTCACTAATTCATGTTTGTGCGCCCCCGAAACATCAACTGGGCCTGGGAGGGCGAGGTGCCCAGTCACGGCGCGGGACTTTAAACGGAGAAGGTTAAAGGCGAGATATAAATCGAGCATGTACCGCTGCCGTGCCTGGCTCAAGCCGGGCCCGGCCAGATATGTGACTGTGCCTCACTGAGGCGCACTACTTGCATCCGAGATCGGAAAACATCCTTTTCCATTGACGATGCCCATCCTACTCTTTACTCCAGATCCCATGCTTCGTCTCGCTCTCTTGCTCATGCGCTATGAGCCTAAGCCTGGGATATGGAAGCGCCTAAGGCGGACTGTATACCTAAGCTTACCAGCTTGTTTTCGACTTGGTAGCGGAGCTGGCTACACTCTCGTGTGGCTGGCTCTCGCTCTGATTCCTGTAATCCACGGCACAACTTGGTGGACTACTACTACGGTGGAATACCATGTTGCGCCGGCTCTGCGAGGAGCGGAGCCAGTCCGCGATCGAGCTAGCGGGGCAACCCGCGAACTCGAGACGCTCTCTCCTACCTCACTGCGCTACTTCACTCCCGACTTCCACCAGATGCCAATCGGCAACTCGATCGAGAACGTGGTCACCCTGCGGGGCTACCCGCAGCGGGGCCACCTGCATCCCGTGCCGGTCAGGCGCCTCACGGCTACCACGCCAGAGCCTGACAAACCACAGCCCAAACCAATCACCGAAGCCGAAATGCACATGCATTGGATCAAAATAACTATCTTCGGCATTCTGTGGGTAATAATGGGATGTGCTGTGGGATACATGCGGCAGGGGATGGACGACACGCGTACTACTGGCCCTTCATGGGACCCTGCCGGTACTACGCCTTTTCGCGAATATGTTCGCGAAGTACATGCATGGTTAAACGTAACGAGCGGCAATATGACACCACCACAACAAGCTGCAGCACTACAACGAGGCCTTCAAGGTCTGGCTCGTCGTATCGCCATGCAGGTCCCCTCCCAGATCATCAATTATGGTGTAACTGTCAATGGACAGCCAACGGATGCAGTAACCTACATACTGTACTTACTGAGCACCAAATTTGAAAATCTGGAAGATGAGCGCCAGCTCAACTCTGGCACGGCCCTTATCGACTTCCGCGTCGAAAGGGGCGAGCGAATCGACTCAGTATTAGCTCGATTCGAGATGGCCCGTGACGAGGCTAACTCTGTTGGCTTTGTCATCCCCAACTTTCAGATCCTAACGCTGATTCTCTTCAGAGCGTTAGGCGTTGGCGCGTCACGAGCCCAACACCTGCTTGAGCCCTTCAATCATCAGATGCCCCGAACACAAGCAGACTATGACAGGCTGTTGACCAGGATGAGGAACTACGGACATGTTGCCGAGCGCTCTCCTGGTAACATAGCGGGTATCTTCACAGGGCACCACTCACATGCAGGTGTCTACGCCACGACTGCGGGGTCACCCGCTGGTCCTGGCGAGCCAAATCCCTGGGCTGACCCAGCCGATATGCCCAACGAGGCCACTGCCCTTCTAGGGCAGACCGGCCAGGCATCGGCAGAGGCAGCTGAGGCGAACGCCTGGTCGAACTACTCGCCAGGCGCCGCCTACACTGCAAGCCCGCCCTCGGGCACAACCCTCTGGGGCCAAGCGGAGTCATCCGCTCAATGGTCTCAGCCACCCTCACCGTTTGAATCTGGCACTGACACAGATACCTCATCTGACGATGAGCACAATGGAATAGTCTCTGCTGGTAATGACTATCCAGCGGATGACACTCACCTTTCTGAACAGCAAAGGGCGGAAGCCGCCTTTATGGCTTATCGCAAATCAAAACGCCGTTGGAGGCGCTTTATGAAGAAACCAGTCAGAAAGGTGAGACGTGCAGTACGCCGACATTTCAAACAATTTGGAAAGGGTCGTGGTAAAGGGGGTCGCAGACGCCGTATGCATGGTAGGGGTATTACTGCTTTCCTCACGTCCTTAACTGATATGGCTTTTGAAGAAGTTCTTATCGGAGGCAAAGGTCGGGGTCACAGGCGGACCTCCGGTAAGGGAAAGGGGCGGAGGGGCAACCCTAGGGACGCTTCTGGTAATACTATGAAGTGTCATACATGCGGTAGCACAGAGCATTTGCGCGATCAATGCCCGAAGGGGAAAGGAAAGGGATCCGTACACTTGGCTCAAAATTCTTTTATGGATGACATAGATTACATTGACTACGAGTTTTACGTCAATCCAGAAGCGGCTCCCGCTGCGGGCTCCTCCACGTATTACGTGATGGCCCGCTATGCTGAAGCAACTGTGGCCCTGGAAGACTACGCAGTGACCCTCTTCGACGAGTTCCACGGCTGGGACGAGGTCGATGAGATTGCGTACAATGCTTGGTTCGGTCTTCCAGCGGGGCCACCCGCCGGTGACGAGGTCTCCGAAGCCGAGACTGTCCCGGCAACAGAGGAAGAACTCACCGCCGCGCTGGCCCCACAAGTGATTGGCATGCCGTTGCTGCCAAATCCGTCGTGGGCTGGCTCGGAGATGGGAGACGCCGATGACGAAATGCGGGGCCATCCCGCGTATTCCGACTCCGAAGAATCCGAAGAAGATTATAACGACATGCTCCAGGAGCAGGTTTCAGAAGCAATCCGACTCTTGAGTGCGCCAGCACAGCAGCAGATGACGATGAACGAACTGCTGTCGCACCCAGGAGTTGCCCGTCTACGTCCATACTTGGATTCGAACATGTCAGCATCTCAGATGCTTAAGCACTCCAAGCTCTAGCGGGGTCACCCGCCGAAGAGATGCTAGACACAACAGCGGGGCCACCCGCTTGGTCTATGGATGTATTCATGCAAGGTTGCGATCAAATGAACATTAACGACCTCTCGATGGAGCAGTTAAATGACATCGGATACTTCAGAAGCCCGTATCAAAACGTGTTCATGGTCCAGGACAGCTCAGAGGACTCGGAGGACATGCGGTACGCCAAGAGGGACAGGCGACCGTCGCCTCCCCGAGACTCAGAGCATGACGATCAAAGGCCAGTGACACGTGGTAGTGCGTCAGCGGGGCCAGCCCGCGGAAGGAGCCGCTCAGCTCCTAGACGCCCTACGCATGATGAATCGGGCTATCCATACAGCACTGAGCACTCCGTTGGAGTATCTGCTCAGCAGGTGCCGGATTGGTACATCCAATGGTACCCCGGCTACTCTATGGATACTCTTCGGCACTGGTATTCTAAGGAATACTGTGCCAAAAGGGACGAGACTGGCGCGATAATCCGTACCAAGGGCGGCAAGACCAAGACGCCAGAGGCCTGGGACAAAAGGGCGAAGAAGCAGGAGATCATCACTGACCGCAAAACGTACAGAAAGCAAGTATGTCAGTGTGAGCCCTTTAAAGGCCACATGCGCAGGTGTCCGATGGACCGCCCCTCCAGGAGCCCTCACCATGGAGAGACCCCGTGGAATTGGTCTCATGGAGACGACGCGGGTAACGTCCATGATCCGAACAAAGAGGTTCCTGGAGGAGGAAAGCGCATCACAGAGGCCGATCGCGTCCCTATGACCGAAGAGGTGGCCAACACCGTCAAGGAAAATTGGGCAAAGCTTCCCAATGACCACCGCCTCAAGGAATGGAACCGCCGATTCCATAAGGAAGCGGGGTCACCCGCAGAATCCAGTAAGGAAGCGGGGTCACCCGCAGAATCCAGTAAGGAAGCGGGGTCACCCGCAGAATCCAGCAAGGAAGCGGGGTCACCCGCAGAAGCAGCACCAGCCGCTGGATCTGCGGACGAGTGGATAGACGTTGCCTCTGCTGCCGGGTCCGCCGCCGGCACTGACCGCACTGAGCTAAATGAAGAGTGGGCGGCGGAAGACGGTTCAGAGAATCCATTCCCTGACGGAAGCGCCTGCTGGTACTACAGTTCTTCGGCGCAGAAGTGGCTCATCACGAGGGTACTCTACCGCCATGAGAATGGCAAATACAAGCTGGCCATAAAGGGTGTTGCCGACATCGACCAGATGAGGCAAGTTACCCATGATCATGGCCAGCCAGAAGGCCCTCCTAGAGACCCTCCTGGTCCACGACCAGGCAAGAGCAGCAGACCACCTCCAAGACCTAGAGCCGACTCCTCGTCGTCACCGACTCCGGCGAAAAGGCTCTCGTCCAAGAGCCCCGAAGACACGCAGGGACGGGCGAAGGTCAGAGCGATCGCCAAGATGGACGACCCTGAGCCGGCAGATCCTCCTGGTCTATCCGTGACAGAGAGGAAGAAGGTCTTTGCTGGACCATCGACTCCGATGCCTCCAGTGACCCAAGGCGATGTCAAGGACGAAGCTCGCGACAAGCCTAAGGCAGCGTTCCGAGGTGACTGGACTCCAACACTGCATCAGCCACGCCTTGCACCACGACCAGGTTCGGCACGAATGAAAGCGCAGCCGAAGCCCGAAGCTGGGATGAGGTCGGTGCGGGCAGAAGCGGCCGCCAAGGCTAAGGAGGACAAGGGCTCTGCGGGGCCACCCGCTAAAGCGGCGCCAGCCGTAACAGCGGGGACACCCGCAGAAGGCACTCTCTCCAGAGAAGAACGCTTCAGAGTCCTCAAAGAGTTTGGCGACCAACAGAAACTGACTGATGATGCAGCTGCTGACAAAGGTCGCCAGAACCCTGGCGCGGAGTCATCTGCAGGAGCTGCCTCGTCAGCCGCAGGTTCTGCAGGGCCACCCATTAAAGCGGCGCCAGCTGCATTAGCGGGGCCACCCGTCAAGGCGCCGCCGGCTGCATTAGCGGGGTCACCCGCAAGCGGGCAGCCAATAATGTCTGTTCTGAGGGTCATTCCTTTGGAATGCAAGTTGTATTGGCAAGGCATTGTAGACAAAGGCCCGAGGCAGCCCATCAACCCACGAGTCACTCCAGACGACACGGACCGATATGAAGTCATTAATTGTCCGGTTCGTCGTAATTTCAGGTGTCACAATGACTGGGAAGGCGAACAACAGAAAGTGGGAAACATGCTGCGAGACAGGCCGCCACTACGTGTTGCGCAGCATAGAGAATCGCTCCTGAAGGTCATGCAACAGAACGGCGCTGATCCGACCCTGCCGAGTAAGGAGCAGATGACCAAGATATCGATCTGGTTTTCGACGGCTCTACGCCACAGTCCATATTATAAGGACAAACACAACCGATACTTCGAGAAGGTCAGCACTTTCGATCCGTACGACGGCTGGGTTGTCATTGACGATCTGCTGGCAAACTGGCAGGAAAATGATCAGTATAAACACTATCGTGACATGCACGAAGTGCTGATCAAGGGCAGGCCCCACTCGTCATTCGTGTACTGGGTGCTGCTAAACTGCTGTGAGATAATTGACCATCACGGCATGCAGAAGGGCAGGCTCCAGATGAAGTGCGTTGATGATAGCCTGCTGCTGCCGAAAAGGTTTCAACCAACGAACCGCAGGCCACAGTACTTCATCAGAGCTACGAATGGCCACAGCAGTCCAGGCGTCCACTGTCCCGAGTCGTTGTTCAAGCCGATCACAACATGGATGAAAGAACCAGACGACCCAGTATATTTCATCCACGGGACGCAGTGGGAGTATGTCAAGGACATTCTTGCTAATGGCCTGTCATGCCTCGCACAGGACAACCCGAAGAGGAAAGGGGGGCGCCAATTTGTGCATGGCTGCCCCTACCTCCCGGGCGACCCGAGGATTCAATCGGGCATCCGTCCTGACTCGGAGGTGCTCATATTCTGCAGCATCAACAAGATGCTGTCCAGTGGCTTCTCTCTATGGAGATCAGCAAATGACATAGTCATGACACGGGGCCACGACGGACGTATACCGCCCGATCATATCCTCCAGATAGTGAGCATTGCGAAATATCGGGTCGGCGAAGCCTGGACCAATCCGCTGTTTTATGACAAGACGCGGAGGCGGGGCCAACCCGCGGACAGGATTCGCACTGATGACTACCTGCCACTTAAAATGTGTGACAGAACTGTGGCGGTAATGGAAGATCATGCCATGTACCTCAAGGGCTGGGCTAAGACGGACGGTCGTCCATTCAATTTGGTCATGACCGAGCAAGATGTTGCTCCACGACCGTTCGAGACACAGACAGTCCTCATGATGAATGCCCAGGAGGACGAGGTCATGCCTGAGGCGGGGCCACCCGCAGGAGCGGGGACACCCGCCGTAGACACCTCGGACGGTTCATGGCAGCAAGTAGTCACACCGGTGGCGACGGTAGCATCTCCGTGGCGGCCGGACCAGCAGTCTTGGGTCCACGCTCTCAACAGCCATTTGACATCAGCTGACGTCTCTGGACTGACCGATCAGCTATACCGAGCTGACCCGTGGGCGGTGCACGCAGGTATCCAAGATGCACAGCAGAGGAACCTGCGCCCTCCTGCGGGGCCACCCGGCATCCTAGGGACACAACCACAACGCCCTCCGCAGCAAGCTGGAGGCGCGAGGTTTGTCCCCATGAGCGGATCAGATGGTGGCTCGCCGTATCGGACTCCGCCGTCCGAAACGAGCGAAAACAGCTTGTGGCAACGACTCCAGGCGATTCGCGGGAATCCGACGCTCGCAGCGGCACTCCAGGCGACCACTCCCTTCGGCACTCCGAGGGGTAGTGAAGGAGGAGTGGCTGCGGGGTCACCCGCCGAGCGAACGCCTGCGGAGTCGTCCGCACGTGCGGGGCCACCCGCTGATGGTCAGCAGGGCTCAGACTACGAACGTCGGGCGGCCACCTTGAGAGCACAGGCTACCTTTTTACAGCAACAAGCTGATAGAGTGCCCAGCCTGTTGCGGAACCGCAACATAGATGTTACGAATCATGGCAACTTTCGGCCTCTCTGGAGCTGGACCTCCGATGATGCTCCGAATGCAGATCCCACGAATCCACATCGACAGGTGTTTATTCCAGGGATAGCATCACACCCAATATATGGATGGGACAATCATGGACCAGCAGAGGCACCGGCCATGGATGCGCCGATGTACCCGGAGTACTACGCGCAGATGAATAACACTCCTATGATTGCGGGGCCACCTGCGAACGAGTACACTCGGAATCTGGCCAATGAGATGTACCGTTTGCAGTTTACACGAGCAGTCGATGCGCAGTCTATGCCGCACTACGCCTACATGCCCACGCCGACGGACCCCGAGACCGTAGTTCAGCCAGCTGGTCTCGCGGTGCCAGCCGCTCTGGGCAGCATGCCAGACTACATTCGCGACGTGCACAACACGCAGCAAGCGATACTGGCATCAGGCAGCAGGTTCGGGACAACGCTAGGCTGCGCCAACAGCGCGCGATCCAGAGAAGGATCGAGCGTGAGAACCAAGCGGGGACACCCGCAGGTGCGGGGCCACCCGCTGAACAGATAGACAGACTGCCACCACCGACGCCATATCGGGAGGGCGAAACTACTTTCGAGCGTCAGGCTCGGACTCGCCCCGACGTGCCCACGCCAGTCATTTCAGATTACAATTTCACACAGTGCCCGATCTGTATGGACCCCTACGAGATGGGCACCACGGTGTGGAGACTGGCATGTGGACATTTCTTCCACGATATATGCTGGGATCGTGTTGCACAGCAGCACGTCCGCAATCAGCGGCCAGGTACGCCAAACGAGGCACCTTGCGCTGTATGTCGTGGGCCGGGCATAATCACAGCACACTTTCCGTATGCTGGACAGCGCGACGCTGAGTCGGAACAGGCGCGCCAGCAGGAAAGGTATGTGGTGGATGCTCGGGAACTGCGCCGGCTGCGGGAAGCAGTGGAGGCACTAGAGGCTCGAGCCGCCTCGGCGGAGCCATCCGCACGTGCCCCAGCTGCACAGACACACCCATGGCCAGCGCCAGAGCAAGGCATCCAGATGCCAATCCTGCCTACGCTTCGAGCACAGGGGCCCCCAGCAGCGGGGCCACCCGCCGAAGCGGCTCCCGCCGCCAAAGCGGGGTCACCCGCAACGGGGCCTCCGAATCCAGGATTCCTGAGAGCAATGGAGGCCAATATCAGGCGGAGCGGCAGGAGCGGAGGTGTATCCAGAACCTCACGTGTAGAGAGCCCGGTGAGTGCTAGGAGCCGGGCCAGTGCGGAAAGCGCTGAAGCAGCCCAATTCCACAATACCTTCATGATCAACACGGAAGGGCTGACTTACACACGTGACATCACGGATACGCTTCCGCCAGGAGGTGAGTGGACCTCCACACTCTCCGCGAATTACTGGGTCCTTGAACAGGAACCAATCACCGTGGAGGAGCGCCGCCAATATGAGCAAATATGGTGCACCGAGTTAACAATGAGCCAGTGGGTGCTGGAACAACGCCTACTGAAAGGCACGCTCGGTTCACAGATTACGTACCATAGTGATGACCACGGTACGATGGCTCTGGCGGCGCGGACAGGGACATTCTTCCCCGACGAAGACGGAATGCCCTGCATATCGTTCATGCTAGACATTGGCTCCAACGTGAACATCATCGGAGCTAATACAGCACGAACCTTTCAGGAGGTTATGGCCAGGTACAATCACAGACCGGCCATATGCACACTGAGCAAAACCCTCTACATCAATGGTGTAGGTGAGGGTGCTGCGATCTGTCGGAAAATGGGCAACTTCAAGATCGGGGTGCAATACGCCAATGAGGCAAGCCCCCGCATCGAGGAGTATGCTTCCAACATCGCAGAGGGCTCAGGTGCAAACCTCCCAGCCATCTGGGGCCTGAGTGCCATGGAAGCACGTGACACAATCATCGTGCTAAAGCCAGGCTTCCAGAAGGTTATCTTCCCCAGCGGAGAGTATACTCTTAAGCTGGGGAAGGGCGCCAAGGTCCTGAGGGCAAAGAAGACCCCCTCAGGACACCTAGCCATTCCCTGCGGATTGTATGACGGGGCTAAAAGCCAGACGGTCACCAACACCTTCACAATCCGCAGTAGTCATGACGGCTACACCGAGACGGAGAACGACGAGGACTCCGTCAATGCGGGGCCACCCGCCGGTGTAGGTGCGGGGTCACCCGCTGGGGTAACAGCGGGGCAACCCGCGATGGGACAGTCCATGACCGTTACGACTGATGCGTTCATTGTCGAGCCGTATCTCGACAAGCAGCTCCTGAAGGACACGACCCGTGCGATCGTAGACAGGACGCTCGACAGCTGGTGGAAAGGCCAACAGTGTCCTGAAGGGACCTGGCCACACATGAAGGATGCCCTGAAGTCTAAGATTTTCTGGGCAGTCCAGGAGGCGGTGAATAATTGGTCGCCTGAGAACCAAGCGGGGCCACCCGCGACACCGCCACCACCACCAAGCTGCACGGGCGGAGGTTCGACGGACCTTGCGGGGCCAACCCGCGTGGAGATCGTGAGCGCAGCCGCACCAGTGACGCCTGCGGAGTCATCCGCTAACAGCATGCCCCTCTGACGGGGGCAGGCGGGCGCGCCGGCGGCGCTCGCTTGCGAAGAGAAGCCGAATACCGGCCTCCTCGCGACATACGTTGGCCGCGCTGAGGCCCGAGAAGAAAAATATCATTCAAAATGCCTCGTCATCGAAGATATTCGCACAGCTTGCGCTGAACTCCGAACCCGTGGATATATATGCGACCGGATTACCCATAATGAGGTAATGACTTCAACTGGAACACAGTATTTGGGAAACTTGTTGGCAGGAGACTACAATATGTTGTGGGTGGCCACACCCTCTGATTGGTACGTGCGTACTCCAGGAAAGAGGGCGGGACCACACTATCAACGTATACAAAATCTCCTGATCAAAGCGCGTGCTCTGAGGATGCAGATAGTTATCCTGGGGCCACCCGGGTATTTCTGGAAACAGGGTCCGATCAAAGATGTTATTGAAGATTTGAAGCCAAGCGTTATACGAATCAGACTCTGTCACTTCGGCATTAAGTTTGACCGATCCAGTAAATATCCCAGTGGTTCTTATATACAAGTTGTTACATCTTGTCCTCATATACCGGTTAACTTATGGAGATGTACTTGTGGATCACACAAGGACCATGATTTGGATTGGTATGGCCAAGATCAACAACATGCCGAGTTTCGGTATAAAACTTTGGCTATTATTATTGCACGCTTCCTTGATCAACTCGATAAAGCCAACATGATCAGGAATGAGCGGAGTGCGGTACACCTCAGTGTGTGTACACGCGTTGACAAAAAGGTCAGACACTACGTTCAATGTCCACAGAAGGGCCCTCAATGGGACCATGTGGTTCGTAGGGTCACGACCGACCTGGACACGAACAAGATTGTTCAAGACATTAGGATCCAGGATCAGCCAACTGGGTACAATTATGTAGCTCCATTACCTGATGGGGTTACAAACATCAGTACTCGGCTATACTGGGAGCCTCCGGCTCCAGTTCTTCATGGCAATGGTGAGTCGCGAAGGCCACGCCCAAAGCGTGTGACGATCGTCGATGACGATCGATCTCCTCCCCCTTCGATTGAGCGTTGCCAAACGCGACCCACCAACAACCTTCCTGAAATTCCGCCATTTCCTGACTTTACAGCGGATTCCTCCGCAGCGGATCTCTCCGCGGAAACTGCGTTGCCCACTGATGCCAGGATAAAACAGAAAGAAAAGCAGAAAGCTGACAAAGAAGCCGGCATCAAACCGAAGAAAGTCCCGAAGAAAGTGGAAGACGGTAACGACGACTGTGGAGAGGACCTCAAAGGGCTTGACTGCTCCACATATTTCTACGACGTTCCTCTTGACGACTCGGACTCGGACAGCGAATCAGAGGACATCTTCATGATGTTACCGGCGGGGCAACCCGCTGACTCACATGCTGATGTCTTCTCGATAGTCCAGTCGTTATGCTACGGCAGAAATATTCAAGTGGACATGCTTGAATTATGTGGGGGCAAGGGTGGTATATCCATATTAGCCTTCAAGAGGGGACTCTCGTCAGGCGGGAACCTTGACAAGATATCTATGGTTGACCTCGGAAACTCGGAAGTACAAAGAGCAGTCCTCCACTACCTCACGACTTGCTTTGTCAAGATCACGATTCTGCAGCCAAGCTGCAGAACTACTGGACTCCCTTCCTACTTCAACGCACAGGTCAATCATGTTACGTGGCTTAAACACCACAAAGAGGACCTGCCTCATATCACGTTCTGTGGAACAGTCGCTCTACTACAAGACGACTTAAGACGTTTCTTTCTCAGGGAACAACCAATGGGCACGTGGGTGGATGAGATCCAGCCATGGAAAGAACTGGCACAACGCAAGGTCACTTGCCAAACAATCATTGATCAATGCACGACTGGTCTCAAAGATTCATTTGGACAATATATCCGCAAGCCAACACAGATAATGGCAAATAAAGAAGAGTTGTTGGCACCTTTCAAAGGCAAGCGTTGTCCAGGAAATCATGTGCACGCCAATGCTTGTAACAAAGAGTTAGCAAGGGCGGCACAGTATACCTACAGAATGCAGTCATTGATCGTTGATGCGGTGCAAATCGCCAAAGACCTGTTTGCTTATGGTCGCGATCCATTCGCGAACCGTGAACGCAGCAATGCGTTCGTAACAAACAGTGCTGGTTACGACTTGGACGACCCAACAATTCGGAGACACCCAAACGGAGAAATCTGTCGACCACCACCTGGCGGTCTTGGGTGCCCTGGCTGCGTGGACAACAACTACAAGCAATCACCAAAGCACAGTAGGGATCCGAAGATGTGTCGGTGGTATGATGTTGAACCGTATTACTGGGACTGTCCAAGCTGTAAGAAGGAATATCAGAAGAGCAATCCTCACCACACCAAGATATCTGGCCAATGCAGATTTGCCGAAAAATGGAAACTGCAGATAACTTTGGCCAGCCGCGTCCGGCGGGACAAGCCGCTCCTGCGGCGCCAGCCGCGGAAGCGGCTCCAGCCGCAGAAGCGGCGCCAGCCGCAAAAGCGGCGCCGGCCGCGAAAGCGCGCATACGCGCGCCTAGGCCGCCACGGCCTGGTGAGGGCGATCCAACCGCAGGCGCCAGCAGCCATGACATCACCAGAGCCGACGGGGCTTTTTTTTTTTTATATTTTTTTTTTTTTTTTATTTACTTTAATTTTTTTTTATTTTTTTTTTGTTTTTTTTCTTGTTTTTTTTCTTGCTTTTGTTGTTTTTTTTTTTAATTTTTTTTTAATTTTTTTTTTTATTTTTTTTTTTTTTTTTTTTTTTTTAATTAAATTTCTTTTTATTTAATGGTGGCAACAGTGGCGCTGGCAGCTCTGACGATCACCGTAGACTGCCACCAGTTGCAGCAAGGCGCGGACGCATGGAGGGAGGAGATCCTCCACCACCGCCGCAGCCTCAAGCAGAGCCGAGGCCAAGGCCAAGGCTCCCTGATTGGACTCGCTTCGACGTTCAGCTCAGCCTCCAAAACCTGCGCAGCTTCGACCAGCTGTAGTGCAGCGAGAACTCCGCAAACTCCACCTGAGATGGTTTCATGCCAAGGAGCCAAAAATGCGGATGATTCTAACCAAGGTTGGTCTGGGTGAAACCCGTTTGAGTCTGATCAAAGGCATTTGTGACTCGTGTAGAGAATGTCGAGCCTGGGACGAACCAGGCAACACGGTGATGCCTTCTGTGTCACTGCCAGGACGTTTCAACGAGGAAGTCGAATGTGATCTTTTCTTTTATAAACAGGAACATATTGTTTTTCACATCATCGACCGTTGTATTCGCTGGGCAGCTGGCACAGAGATTCCTGATAAAGCTATGCATACTGTTCTCGACGCCTATCATACGACTTGGATGCAGCATGGCCCTGCTAAAATTCTATACTCCGATGGGGAAGGAGCACTGAATAATGATACAGCAAAGGCCATCCTTAAGGCTAAGGGAACAGAGCTTCGTATTCGAGCGCGTGGCCAACACGCTACAACTATCGAAGCTAGGACCGGCATCCTTCGACACCTCCTACACGTGATGGGAGAAGAATTGAATAGATTACATATCCCTCTCAATTTCACTCGTCTCTTACATGAAGCCTTGTTTGCCAGCAACGCATTTACCTTCTATAATGAAGTGTCTCCGTACAATGCGCTGTATGGTAGACAGCCAGCTATGCTTCCTGATTTCCCTGTCTTGGATCATGATCAGCCCACTGAATCATCAGATCACTCAAGGGACGAAACAATCAGGAGGGTTAGTCTGGAGGCAATCACGCAGGCCACTGCGGTTGCCAAGACGAACAGGGCTCTCCGTACAAAGACTACTGCTACGGGTGAATTTCACTATAAAGAGGGAGATCTCGTGGACTATCATCGCCCGACCACCACGAAAGACGACTGGGGTGGATGGAGTGGCCCATACCCGGTCATCCGCAACGAACCTGACCGAGGCCAGGTCATCGTGAAGGTCGGCAATCGCGAAGTACGAGTACAGTATCCTGACACACGACACACACAGTACATCGAAGCACTTATGGTCCGCGAGATAGGATCGGACAATACGGCCCTTCGAACAGTATTGGCCTTTATTGCCGGTCTGCCAGCGGGGAAACCCGCCATGACTTTTGGATATCTACCAACGAAACAGGGTCGGCTGCAGATGACTGCTGCGAGCCGACTGTCACCTAAGGTGCACTTGGCTCTTCAGTACCTCATGCGCAACTACTTTCGTATTGAAAACGTTGTCGCTGTACGACTCGCCAAGAGCTTGACGAAGCTGCCTGCCGCACCCTATGCAGACAGCTGTACACTAGTGCACTATGATAACGATGTGACCCCTGGGTTTCATTACTATGAAGCTGATGGCACTGCCTTGAACATCTATGACATCACAGGATCTACACACTCACGCATCATCCAGTGTCTTAAGTCCAGGAAGCCTTCTGCTGGGTTTGACCAAGACCTCACTAAGTTTGAGGAACTCGCTGACGGTCCACCACCGAGCGAATCACCTCCAGCAGCTGCTCCTGAGGAGCCTCCTACGGACAACGATGGTCGACTCCCGACTATCATAGAGGAGACAGAAGAAGATCTGGATGCTTTTGTCTTGAAGTCGTGGTATGCTGAACTGATGGATGACAGAACACTCCTTGAAGCTGAAACAGAGGAAGTCATGCATACAGTTCCTACATACATGACAGACACACAGTGTGTGTTAGTCTCTACGACCTGTGAAGACGTGCAAGGCCACTTGCCGGAGCGGGGTCACCCGCCAGGATACGACATGGACACTTCTTACTACGTTCCTTTATGCTCCACGGAACCGGATAGCAAATATGATCTGGACTCCGATGAGCACGGGAAGTATATCGAGCTTTGCTTCACTGCAGACATGTCCAAGGTCGTCCTGTCCGAGCAGCAACACCGACTGTTGGATGACAGCAGCGTCACAACTATGCGAGTATACGTTAGCGCTGCCTCCAAACGTGCCGTGGTCGTCAAGGAAGACGATCTACTCACGAAGGCCGACATCCAAGCAAACCCGGTCAAGGTCTCCAAAGCCCTCTACACAGAGCTGAAGACTTGGCTTGACAACAAATGCTTCCAGATGACTGACTTAAGCAAGGCGTCTAACATCATGACGTCACGATACGTATACAAATGGAAGTTTGTCAAGAACGAAAAGGGCGAAATGGAAAGGACGATCCGGTTACGCTTGGTACTCCGTGGCTTCATGGACCTCGAAGCCTTTGATGTCGAAACCTTCTCCGGCACGGCAAGGAGGTCAAGCCAGAGACTGCTCGCAAGTTCTGCTGCATGCAACAGAGCTTGGATCATCGCTTCCCTGGACATCAACATGGCTTTCTTGAAGGGACTGACCTATGGCGAGCTCGCCGCGGCAACGGGCGAGAAAGAACGTGTGGTGTGTTTCACACTACCACCTGGGTCAGCAGCTGTCCTTCGCACACTGCCAGGCATTGAGTCATATGACGAATCAAAGCATTGTCTCCGGTGTCTGAAACCGGGGACAGGCACGAAGGATGCTCCCAGGGCGTTCTCGCTGAAGCTCAGGTCCATCACTAGGAGCTTTGGGCTACAGCCTACTTCATACGACGAAGAATTCGAGATGAGCCCAAACCTCTTGACAGCCAAGCACGTTGATGATATCAATATGACTGGGAAGGAAGAGGCTATCGACAAGTATGTCAAGTGTGTTGAAGATACGTTTGGGAAGTGCAAACTGAACAAGCACACATACACGAACTGTGCTGTTCGGTACAACAAGACCGATGATGGGAGCGTCACTCTCGATCAGGACGAATACATCAAACAGCTTCGCCCTATCACACATCCAGAACTCACAGGAGCTGATCCTGAAAGCAAGGCGACGAAGACAATTTCTGATATGTTCGTTAGTCTTCGTGGCGCTCTAGCCTATGCGTTGATCACGCAGGTATGGCTAATGGTCTATGTTGTCTCACTACAACGTATCCAAGAACCGACAAACATCCAGGTACGACGACTAAACGCGGTTACCAGA